>JAODUJ010066322.1:0-11907 GCA_027564615.1 Psolus chitonoides | reverse complement strand
GGTTAGGTTTTGCGGAACGAGAATATTTAAATTGATGTTAATATATGCAGTTAGGTTGGGATCTGCAGAACGAATGCCACATAGCATGATATTCTGTAGAAAATATGATGCTTTGAACAATAGAATTGGCTGGTATTCACCTCTCCAAAGCTGTAAAACCAACTGTACCGGTACATACTATAAAAAGTATACGTATGCATGGAACGGTGATATACGGTAGTATTTCATGATTGTAGCTATACCTGTTAGTCTGCTAGTGGATGTTTCAATCCTTTAGAAGCTTTATACGACTTTTTTAGTTGAAAATATACGGACTTCTCGATGATAAAGTTATTTGAAGCACGGTCATATGAATATCACGGTATGACAATGAATATCACAATTGTATTCACCTCTCCAAAGCTGTAAAAACCAAATGTACATATTTTAAACAGTATATGCTCTGGTCGGTGATACAGTATTTCATGATTGTAGCTGTTAGTCTGTCAGTGGATGTTTAAATCTTTTAGAAGCTCTATACAACATTATTAGTTAAAATATACGATTATGATGCTCATTGGCAGCCAATTAGCACACATTTTCTTATGGATATGACTCTTATCTTTACCCTATATCAAGGATATATGCGATAGAAATGTTTCTTTTGTTCATGGTGATGCATTTTCCTTTGGATATCCCTATCTTAGACTTTAAGCTACTAACCTCTTAACCCAAACCTTCGTACGCATCTAGTGCAGCGGTCATTGGTATTAGGGTCAAACATATTCAGATGACTTCAGATGACGTCATTTTATGTACCGTGTATTTCCAATTCAAAATGTCGCATACAGATTCCAAAGGTTGAAAGCATCCACTACCGGTAACAAACTTACATCAACAATCATGAAATACAGTGCCGCTGATCAGTAGCGTAACTAGGGTGTCGAAAGTGAGGGGGGGGGGCGGCAGTAACCGAAATGTACCGACAGCGTAAAGAATTTACCGACAGACCACGAATGTACCGAAAAAATCGCAAAAAATCCCCAAAAATCCCAAAAGTGGTGGGGCGACCGCCCCTGCCCCCCTTCAGTTACGCTAGTGCCGCCGATCCCTGTATTCGTATACTGTTTACAATGGATACAAAGTTATAGGGCATGTGTTGATTTTGCCGCTTTGGAGAGGTGAATACAATTGGTTTGTACAGAACCACCCAATCCACAGATTTTATACCGCCGGATGATGTCATCTCGAGAATTCCAACTAACGTAGTATATATATAGTCACCCTAACCTAACCTAACTTATCATGTAGGATATTACTTCTCAAGAAAAGAAACTTAAGTAAACAAAGGACAATGAATGTCCGTGGATTATGTGTAGTGACAGTACTATTAAGGTCATGCATATTCATTGGACAAGTTCAGTAATATTTGGTATATTTTCAAATAATATTGCAGTTTGAAGAAGATATCAATGTTGCATTCTTTATAATTTTAAAATTGATATAATAATAAAACAAATATAATAATAAAATGATGTTATATTTTGAGCAGTTCCCATCTTCCTCGGATTACTTTGTTTCTAAACATAGTGATACACAATTGATATTACCTTTATCGCCTTCCAAATATATGGAATATGGAAACCAATCCATGGCTTACATTACGGTAACAAGTATGACTATTGTTTGAAAAAAGTTATATTGTTATTAATCCCTAATTATAATAAATAAATACAAATCCTCACAGACCTGGGAAAAAAAAAATATATATTTATATATAAATTAATCAATGGACTAATTATTTATTCCATTTGATCAGAAATTCCGAATTTGAGAAGTACTGTAATCGTTCAGTCTAAATTTTCAATTAGTAAATTTGGTGGGATATAATACCAGTAAGCAAGCGCTTGTTTTAATATATCTGATACCCGAACAAATATTTAAAATAGAACAATTGAGCTACACATTATTTATAACCGTGTATGATGTGACATGTTAAACGAGGAATGCGTTCAACCTTTCTGTTTTTTTTATTTTGTATCCATGGTGTACACATACATAGCCTATGTTACAAATATCTTTCTCTAAATTTCGTTTCATTTTTTGTACACAGATACTAACCCAATAAGACATCCCTCCTAAAACCTCAAAATCTTAGAGCTTACATGAGATACCGGTACATAACTACTGTATTCAGCTTCAGACCAACTACTTTTCTTCAAAAGAGGTAAATATTCTTCTATTTTCCTAGTACCAAATTCAGTATCTACCGGGTATACCAAACGTGGAAAAAGTTGACATAGTGTTGGAATAGTGGCGTCGGTGGGGTCGTCTATGTTTAAAACAATACTGCTTTCTAACATCAACTTTCCGATAGACTAGGCTCGATTAGACTAGGACATATGTTGATACCCACCCCTCATGCATATGGAAAAAACGTCCCTGTAACGCTGCTTATATTCTCAAGTGGTTCGTGTATATCAATCATGGTTTTATATCTCGATATCTGGGTATTGAGGTTTTACAAGGCCCACGTGATATCTTATGTGAATATCTAACTTTATCTATTCACATTAAACAGTAGGACGTCATCGTTAGCCGAATGTATAACATTACACCCATCATTATCTTTCCCCAAATTGCATGACATAACCCATACAAGACCAAAATCTTCATTTTCCTCATATTTTACAATTATTTTTCCCTCTTATAAATTGGAGTATACTTTTAGGGCCAAAATCAACATTTGTTTAATATCCCTCATGGGAAGCGTTCCTGTTCGTCTAAGTGGCATATGCAATTTAAGCCAATAAATTCACATTTAGTGTTTTTAACTCCTTAAACAAAAATATGTTAAAATTCCCCGTCGGATTGTCCTCGTTTAGACAAATAACATGAAATCAATTGTAATGGACTTTTTAACTGAACAACTAAGGAAACACAAAAGATACACAGCGGTGTAATAAATTAGTCGGATAATGAACGAAAACTGTTTTCGATTACCCGTACTTTGTAGTGAAAAATAAAAACGTTTAGTGATTTTTTTTCGCAGCCATTCTCGAAAATGAAGAGAGCGGCGTAAAATGACTTCCGCAGATGATGGATTGTAAATCGCTGTGACTTACGCTCGTAAAATATAATCACCCCATTTGCATGCAACGGATACTGAATGCATGAGTTCACATAAAGTACCTAGCCGTCTGGAACCCCTGCCGCGCTAACTCTCCTCCTAGGGTCCCGGGGATCTTCTCGCAATTTATTTCATTAGAATTTTAACGAATTTTCCATTAAGGTTGGATCATGCTAAATATCATCGCCCTCTAGATCGCGAACTTCCACAGGCATCAATTTTTGTTTGTAACCGATGAGGGATAATAACTCTTATTTCGTTCTCTTTCCTTCTGTTATTTTCAGTAGCTCTATTCTCGGGTTATAAACGTAGGTTTGCGAGAGGAAATGAATTTGCGGTATGATCTAAAAGGGAACGTTGATACGAGCATGCTTTGTTACTCGGCAAAGTTAATTGTATTCTATTCCAATATATTTTAAATTTGTCCAAATTATCACTCTGAGGCAGTGAACGGAAGACAAGTCTTCGGGACCTGAAGTTAAACGGAAATGAATTGTTCCTAGAAGGGTTTCAGTTATTCTCCGGGAGAGACTACTCGTCTCCATGTGTCACAACTCATACCACGCAAGATTAATCGCTGCATTAGTGATTAACTCGAGAAGAAAAAAAATCAACTCATTTCTTTCTCTTTTTGTCCTTTTTCGCTTTCCGCGGAAATCGCAGTATTAATTTCGATACGTTCATATTCTAACGAGAGAGGAAATCAGCGGCATTAACTGCGCTGACATAGGCATTCCTTATCATATACACTGTACTCAGCCGGCTATGTAAAAGAAAGAGGGTTTGCGTAGAGGTAAATTTGGCAAAACAAGAAAACAAAACTACAAAGATTTGGACTGATACATAGGTTTCCGGTTCTGCCTGAGAAACGCGACTCGATAAACAGCGAAACGAGTTGGCTTGAGGCGATAAACGGAGGGGAGCATTACGCGATGGAGAAACACACACGTCCCGACCACGAACTAGCTCTAACGATGCCCTCGGGGTCTACGTGATAAAAAGTTGATCTCACTTTTAAACATATGCAATTAGTAGTGTCGTGTTCTGCATTTCCACACACCGTTATGGTTTATAGACGAAACAAAACAATATAGATTACGATTTTATTCAGCCGTGATGAAACGAAATAGATTAGGAACATTAACCTGTTGGTTCATTTTTAGATCTTTAGACTAAAAAATCCTTTTGGGGGTGAAATCGATTTCTCGTTCAGTGACTGATTATATAGGGTTGGTATACTAATTTAGGCTTGTATTCTCGAAACATGAAAACTCGATATGTTGAGGGATAAATTAATTTTATCATTAACTGAAAACCTAACGGGAATATCTGCTACCATTATTAAGATATCTTACTTTTATTACTTGTCAAATTAGCTGCCACACATCATTGAATATTAATCTTATGATGTCACAGTTCCATGTTGTCTACAAAAGCCTATATATTTCAATATAGGCACGCCCTATTCAAGAGATGACAATTTTTTGGTTGAAAATTGTCATTTTCAGCAGAGCAGTCACTATGCTAAAAATTGTATTTTTCAAGAAAACATTTTGCCTACTTTTGCAAACATTTTGCATAACCGTTCAACTTGGTGTAATAAAAACAGTTACGGTACATTACCAAGAAGTCTTACAAAAACTTTTGCAGATAAAATGCAACTAGTGACATCACAAATGTTGCCAGATGCTTCATCAAATGAAGATTTTGTAAAATTTAAAAAATCAATAACTCACTAACCGAACATGCTATCATGGTGGGCCTTTCGCCGTTGCGTAATTTAATTGTTCATCCTCCTAATTGTCAAAACTTTTCCTTTTTTGGGGGGTCGGTTCATTCTTTGAACTTATGGACGCGTACTAAAGTGGTGCATGCTATTATCACAATCGAAACGAACGTACGACTAGTTTCGAACGCCGAATTTGAGATGAAATATATGATCCTGAATGCCAACATGTCACTAAAAATATAGGCCCTAGTCCAACCAGAAAAGAGGATGAAAAACTAAGCTCAATGCCGAAAGTCCCATCGCATTATCGACTTTGTAGATATTGAGTTTATTTAGGCCTTAAAGCTGGTATAAGTTTATTTTATACTTTTGTGCAGTGACCTACACAAATAAATACTACCACATTCATCATCATTTGGTTCCGTCTTCACGTCGAAAATTGAAAGTCATTCTGCGTCAGCCGTCCCGGATTTTGGTTGCTCTCACACATTTGCAATAATTGCCAATAAGACATTATTCCGGGTGGTGATGTTGTCCACCCATTGTCTGCGTGGTCTACCTCTACGTATTTTACTATTGATCTCTCCCTCAAGCAGGCCCCGCTGTAATCCTCCATTTCTTAGCTGTGTCCAAAATAGGTTTTTTTTTCTTTCATAATCGACACTATAATTTCCCGATCTTTGTTGATCATATCTAACACCATTTCATTGGTGGTCCCCGAGAAATTTTCGACATTTTCCTATAGCATCACACTCCAAACGTCTTCAATTTTGGATGCTACTTTGATGCTTTTGAGATCGTCTAGGTTTCACATCCGTAATAAAAAAGAATGTAAGTAACATCGCAATATCCTTAACTTGGTCTTAACATTAAGTTGTCTAGTTAATAATAATAATAATAGTCAGTTTTATATAGCGCCTTACACTGACGAAGTCAGTCTCAAAGCGCTTTACATTCCATTACGCCTGGTCATCGGTATAACCTATCCCCACATATACGTGGGTACAGGCAGCAGTTCGAGATCAGCGCCAATTGACAAGTTACACATAGCAGGTACCCAATTAGCACTTGGGTGGAGAAGCGCATGGTCGGGATAAAGTGCTTTGCTCAAGGACACTACGTGGCAGTCCGACCAGTACTCGAACCCGAAACCTCTGGATTACGAGACCCAAGCCCTAACAGTCCTAACCACTTCTTTTCTTTTCTTATTGAAAGATGAGCCCACTGGCTCACCCTTAACTGCATATATACAATTGTGTACAAAGTAATGGAATACAATAAAAATTAAGCGGTATTTGCTTTCGAAGCATTGAACATTAACAATGAGTGTAATTAAATTGAATTAAATTACATGAAGATAATTACAATACTGGTAGTAATAATAATAATTATCAGTAATTTTATATTGAAATATAGATGTTCAACATGCACGGAAAAAGCAAAAACAAATCAGGCATTTTGTAAGAGGCATTAGGCTACGCCGTAATGATAAAATCAATAATCTAGAAAAAGTTAAATTTATCCTCTATCAGAATGATAGGTGTATTTGCCGCCATTACTCAGTTGGAGAACCACACCACTCTGAACAAATAACTTGAAGAACTTGTTGAGGGTGTTGTTGCTATTGTACTAAAATACTAAAAAACGACTAAAATACCCTCTTTACATTTGCGATGTAGGCCAAGGCCAAATAAAGTAACTAATTTCCATTGATCATAATCCAAGGACCAAAACGTACACAAGGGAGAGTCTACTAGTTTGAACTTAAAAAGTTTATCATCAGTGTATAAAATATTATGTGAAATCTTAAAATCAATCTCTGCATCATGGAATGATTTTGGAGTTTCAGAAATAGTTCCCCATCTATTCGCAAAAGATAAGTTTGTAAAAATAGCTTGCCAGTGGGTTTCACCAGTTGGTGTTCCCAATTCTTTTACGTAATCAAGCAGTTGCCTCCCTAAATGTCAATTTGGAGGCGTCAACACGATCACAATCACAGGTGAACATAATAGTGCAATCATAATCAGGCTGTGAAGAAACTATAATGTCAGACGAGAACATTTCCACAATCCAATCTTCGGGAATCGGGTTATCTGCATTAACCAGTTAAATACAATCATGAACTGCCTCAGCAGGTAAACTAGTACTAGTAGAGATAATTTCATACATAAGGTCGCTAATTCTAATGATCCTGCCATCAACAAATTGGCGATTAAAAAGGGTATCTTCATTCTCATCAAAAATAAGAGGATTGCTAAAAATCGGCTGAAATAGCATCTCTTCACGGGTAATCGGTGGCCAGAATCGGCCATTAGTTAGCTTTCTCCAGGCTAACAACATTTCGCAATAATACTGAGGGAGTCATATGATCCTATTAGGAATAGTTTAAAAAATACTACAGTACCAAGATTCATATTATCACAGTGATTCACAAAATATAACGTTATCGGTCAATATTTCACTAATAAATCACCTTTAATTTCAATATCACAGGTTAAGACCGCCTTCTTCCGCTGGTAAAATTTAAGATGTATATTTAGGCCTAAAAGCTGATTTCTTCCCTTTTCAAATTAAAGCAATAATACTTTGACAGAGCCGTGAAACAATAAGTGAATTAAGAATAAGCGCTTGCCTTTCATATAACGTCTACGACCTTTTCAGTGTCCTCCCAATTAATTAACAGCTTCAATACGCTCTTTATCACTACCAATGGCTACTCCTAGAACTTGAATGTAATCCTTTTTATTCCGTAAAATAAAAATCCTTATTACTCAGTTGACTTTTGTCGAAAACTAAAAGTTCAGTTTTGGTCATATTACACTTTGAACCAGAAGCCCGTTCATACAAATTGATAATATTTATAATTGAATGAATATTTAGAATATTGGAGACCAAAAAAGTAGTATCGTCAGCATGTTGGAACATTTTTGCTTCCATGTCACAAAACCTTCCAGAAATATATGGACATGATACAACCACAAATATTACTATAAAGAAGCACTACCGGTAGGCCACGACGTCCCATAGAAACCCATTTTTCCTGGTATTTCACATCTAAGGATGATTAATTCTGTGTTGGTTGAAGTGTCATACATATAACATACCCAGGTGACCAGTATTGCAGATTTCTGGACCATTAGGTCCCACGGCCCCTATTACCGATGTCACCCGAGTCCGTATCTACCAAGACAAAGTCGGGTGATTTAATTTCACCCGATTTCCTGATTAACCGGAAAATGTAATGTTCCGGTGTTCACATGTGGCTCTGCCACTTAGCACCGCAGCAGGGGAGGCAACCGGATTGTAAACAAATCGCGCCAGGGGGAAGGAATGTTTATGTACTTCAGGAATGAATGGACAATAATTGTCTTTAATAATAGGCGTGGACCAGTTTTTAGTAGGCAGACCTAGACGTCATGACAAATTGGGGTCACCGTGAAAGAACAGGGTTTGTAATACTCGGTCTCATACTCAAAGGGATGAACAGGTTACGGGTTGCCGTTTGACCATTCACGGCCATATCTGGCAGTCTGAAAATCTCTCTGGCCTTCAAAAACTTTTTTGACCGTGAACCAAAATCTGGCTGAAATCTGGCCATAGCGCGATAGCCCTTTTTAACCTTTTTGCATATAGCTTGTGCAATGCATTGAGAGATGCACCTTGGCCTTGTTTTAATTTGTTTTACCATTGAATCGAGTCACATAATGACAAAAAAATTAACCCAATGGTGCCCCAGCAAGAGAAAAATTGCTGTGATCTATGAAGTATTTGATACTTTTGTTTAAACTGGAAGCGTTTATATCAGAACGCTTGAATAAACACCAATGTTTATATCGGAACGCCTGAATAAACACCAACGTTTAAACGTAGACACTAACGTTAACATTTAAACACGTCTCGTGTGTTTAGTTGTCATGTGACGTGTTTGGGTTTGAACGTTGGTGTTTATATAAGCGTTCCCGATATGAACGTTGGTGTTCATGTAAGCGTTCCAATATAAACGCTTCCAGTATAAACAATTACAACACCAGTGTTTATTATTGAAACACCAGTGTTTATCATATTTTTTTAGTATGCTGTAACATCGACAACACTCTGCAGTGCGATGTTATTTAACTAACAGAATACGTGAATGTATTATACCCGCACAAATATATAGATTTAAACAATTTAGGTGGGTGTAAACGACTTGTGAACACCTATAAACACATTGACGCGTTCAAAAGCTGTTACAAAAAGTGTTTATAAATAAACGTTTACTATGCTTCTCATTCTGAGCGTATCTACAACACAACAAACAGAAATTTCCAAGCACTAAATGTTGTTCAGCCAGAGCTGAACACACTTCTGGGTATCGTCAGTGAACATAGCCAGGTCTTCAGCAGTGCAAGGTGTCTCCAATAAGGGACACCGGACACCTAAGTATGTGGCTCATGGTCTGTGGCTCATTACCAGTCACAGGTGATGATATTCTCTGTCAACTGTCCCCAGGAGCGGACTGGGTCTTAAAACCGGCCCGGGCATCCTTCATCTAGGCTGGCCAATTATGTTGCTTATCTATATTTTTACCCAGCCCACAGGCCAACCCACCGGCCCACAGGCCAGCCCATCGGCCTACAGGCTCACCGGCCCACCGGGCATTGCCCAAATGCCCGTATGGCTAGCCCGCCCCTGATTGACCCCACTTGTGCTTTGTAACTTTGCACCTGCCAGTACCTGTCCTCAGGAGATTGAGGCATTTCCATTCTTTTCAGCTTGCAGGTGGCAGTTCTTCCGCAGCTGACAACTCCATGTTCTCACATGGCTTTGTGGGCATCGCTTGTGATAGCTGTAACATCAAGCGACTTCAGGCTGATGTAGGAACGATTTCTTAGATACTAAGCGCTGGTTTGCTGGCTGATGCATGCCTCTCGTCAGTTGTTTGACATCTTCTCGTATTCACACTTGCAGCTGATATTCTAATGTTAGGTGGTGCAATACCAGTCAGGATGTGAAGACTGTCTGTATTGGTTGGTCTGAGGGATTCAGTGATCATTCTGCATGAGCTATCGGGAGCTGGGTTAAGTTTTGAGGCATGTGCTGATCTCTGCCATACTGGACAAGCATATTCGGCAGATGAGTAATATAAAGTTAAAGCAGTGCATTTGAGAGTCTGGGGGCTTGCGCCCCATGTTGTACATGTCAGTTTACTGAGGATGTTGTTCCGGGCACAAATTTTCGCCTTTCTATATGAGCCTTGTGTGGCAGAATTCTGTCTGAGGTGATACCCAGATAGACTGGATGTTCACAATGCTCGAGTCGAGTGCCATTCCAGGTGACCTTCAGTTGACGGCTAGCTTCACGGTTCCTCGAGTGAAAGGCGTAGATTTGAGTCTTAGCCGGGTTTGCACGGAGGTGGTTGTTTTCATAGTAAGATGTAAGTTGGTTGAGAGCATTGCTCAACCTCTCTTCTACAACTCCAAACTCTTTGTCTTGTTGAGCGATCCCCAAATCATCTGCATAGATGAACCGCCTTGTACAGTTGTATCTTCACTTCTGGGTTAGTCGTTTGTATAGCTCTTGAAAAGAAGGGGTGCCAACGTTAGGTAAGACACTCCCCTATGGTAGACCATTCTTTAGTCTCCGCCACCTGTTCCTCTGTCCACCCAAATATACAAAGAACACTCGGTTCTCCAGCATACTCTCAATTAGAACAGGCACCGACAGTTGACTGTATCATATGCAGCTGACAGGTCAACGAGGACTACACCAGTAATCATCCCATTCTCAAAACCATCTTCAACTGTTTACTGTGCTGCGTGAGGTTGAGAACTTTGCTTGTTCAGCAATAGGGTGTCCATCTATGGTTGGTGCAAGGCGGTTCATGGAAGACGTTCAAAGACCTCGTATGTACGACTATAGGTCTGTAGCTCTTAGGGCTGGCTGGATCTTTCCTGGCTTCAGTAAGGCTATTACATGTGCTTCCTTTCAGATCATAGGAAGCTCTTTGAGTTGAGGCAGTAGTTATGAACATCAAAAAGCCACCTCTTGGTCCCTTGGCTGAACTGATTGATCTCCGCAGTTACATTCTTATCTAAGCCAATTGCTTTCCCTGGTTTTAGACTGGATAGTCCAACTTCGAGCTCTTTCATATGAAAGGCTTAGTGTACCCCGGGTCATCTACGTATTTCTTCTGGTCAAGCTTGGTCTTATTCTTTTTTTGCTTTTTTCACTCTTTGCATTTGCAAGCAATTGGTGGCAACTTGGTTGGCCGTCACTTTAGGTTGTTCGGGAGCTGCTCTGGGGTCGCATTGAGCTACTGTGCCTTTTTGCTATTTTTAGACATGTCAGTTGTCTCAATCAGTTCCATTCAGGTATTCTGACGTTCGTGGGACATTTTCTGCATCACCTTCTCTCGGATTTCAGTTGTTTCCTGTGAGGAGGGGTCAGCTTCAAACATAGCAACATATTCATCATAGTCCTCGGCTGTCTCCTCAAACACCCCAGGTATATATTAAGCTATATATAGGATATCTCCGAGCACAATCTCACATGCAAACAGGTGTATAGCGCGATTTTTTAATGAAAATTGTGAAATACCAATAATTTTACATATTTACTCAATGTTTTGCCCAATCAATCATAGGAAGATGTTCAAATCCTAACCCAAATATACAAATATTCCCGAATTTCTGCCGTGGGCCTACAAAAAATGAAAAATTACCTAGTTTGGTCGTGACTGGCTGTGATATACAGAAGATTTGCCCTTGGCGTTTGCCACTATTCGGCAACCCTGATCTGATGTAGAGATAAGTTACGGTACCGGTATTATTCTCGCAAGTCAATATTATTTTTACATGTCGAATTCCAGTTTCAATGAGGACGACATGGCGAGATAGTTACTTTATCCAGTACACGCCTTGGAGAATGTGGTTCTGTTAGTGTGTCGACCCGGCAATAATAATCTTAACAAGCGGATTATCCACTTGGGGATAACTTGGTGGGTTATTCGAGAACTAGCTTAATACGCAGTTCCATAAATCATTTGAAACGACAGACCAAAAAAGGTCCACGCAGACCCCTAAAAATG
>JAODUJ010066211.1:0-11910 GCA_027564615.1 Psolus chitonoides | reverse complement strand
TCTGTGACAACATACGCCAGTGGCTATCATATATCAGTGGGTGCACTAGCCAGTATTATTGAGAGACTGGCCATGTGGTGCTGCTAGTGGCTCATGGAGCCTTGGCAAAGTCCATGAGGTGCAAAAATGGGGTCTAACCGGACTATTTCCTCAAACACAAAATAATCGTGATGTGATATAGTAACATTAATATTCAGTCGATCAACATGTGATATCCGTCATCTAATTCGGAAGATGTTATTCAAACACGAAGGAGGGGGGATAGGTTTCAAACCGGACATAAGGTAAATTGCTCGGGAAGGGTGACAATTATTGATCAGGAAGACAATGAATGGTTTGCAATTAATTATGGTGAACATTCGGACCAGAGAGCATCGCGACAGAGGGCAACTAGAACGTTTTATCAATAACGACACCGCATACAGCTGCAACTTTTCGAGAATAACACATGAAGTATTGTGTTAGACTTTGGGTTAAAAAACTGTGAAATAACACATTTCCAGTAAGGTGTTAAGTATTAGGCATGGAAATTAACTATTAATGTTGTACTACTGTATGAAAACGCATTTCAATGAGCAGCAGGCCTCACCTGTCTCCGGTGCCAATGTGGTCTCGTCTGATTTCCACCAGGAATCGCCCAAACTCCTGCGATAGAAGATTTTGTGAATAATAATTATTATAAACCATGAATAATAAAATTATTATATTATCATCCATCAAATTGTTATGGTTTGTTAATAAATAACAACACCATTTACAATTGGTATGATATATAGCGGATGTGGGACCCAGAAGTGTTGCAGTGCGCAGTAAATAATGTACTCATTTATACGACTGTTGTTGATGTTATTGTAGTTCTTTCCGCTTATCAGGTGCTTGTCAAATCAAGTATCCCCTTTATATTGATACAAATATAAAACATGTCAAATAGACGTTTCAATCATATATAGAAGGGTCTGTATCAAAGGCTACATGATACAAAATTGCAAACAGAGAAACATAGCCTGCACTGTAACTCTACAACGCCATACACGGTGGTCATTGAACAAATTATGAAGAGGGAAGGACAAATGGAATTAGAGGTTGAGAGGGAAAGGTATTCCATTTTTCTTTAAAATAATGAGTGGACATTGAACCACCAGCAGATGTCCTAAGACGATTAGTCCCCACCATAAGAATACCACATTGGACGTACTAATCAGCTGTCTTTGGACCCTCTATAGCAGGGATGTACAACCTTTTGAAAAGAGTGGCCAAATCAAATGATTGTCAATAAAGGAGAAAACTGTCTTAGCCCACAATGGGCAGAGGCCTAGTACGGGGTCAGGAGGCAGAGCCCCTGGAAGCCAAGTAATTTGGTGCATTCTAGTAGTCTCAGATGATCTCATTTCAGCAGTAAATCCCGTTAATCGTTATCATTAGAGGCAGAGCTGCTCTATAAATTCCTGGCCTATCATATTCTCTGAGATAAGATAATGAACCGTTCTGCGGGGCGCACCTTGGCCCACAGGATGTAGGCTGGACAGCCTTGCGCTATAGGCTCAGTTAAATACGAACCCCAAGCGGAAAGTAAGGATATCCATACCTCTCCATTCTCAGGAGGATCACCATTCCCGAAGGTGCTTGTAACAACCAGTAGAAGTGTCTCATTCTCCAAATGTACTGGGTCGTAGTCTTCCATACACATAACCTTCGGTAAAACAACAGAAGAATGAAGACCGACGAGGTATCGATGATTGGTTACACGTTATCAGGAGAGATAAAATGTTGTTACTTTTTTACTACCATGAATTATGATCGATTTTGGTGTTAGAGTTAAGTGTACAGTCAGGATGAAATTCACAGAGTTTGGGAGGGGTAAGGACAAAGGTTACAGAGGTAGGGAGGGGGCACGACATTATGTTTTTCCATGATATCTCCAGAACTGCTTGATGAATTTAAACTCAATTTGGCAGAGGTAAGGGATAAAAACCAGGGATGACTCCAAACCAGAACACCAAGAAGTGCCTCTTTGAAGTGAATATAATTTGTCTGGTGTAGTCATTAATTTGTTACGTGTTTCATGCTGTCACATCTAGCTAACCAAGCAGACAACACTGCATTGCTATCTTCGTACCAGTGCAAGTTTCAGTGTTTGACACCTGTTGATTTCCATGCTAAAAATATATCCCACCCTTACAAGTGCCACCAATACAGGTTTGAAAAATATTCGGATATATGGTTACCAAGATACTGACATTTAAAGAAATTGCTTCCAAGCCCTGCCTACTCATGAATGATAATGAGATTGTCACCAAAAACCAGTGTGACATAAATTCACCATGCCACTGCCAAGATCACGTAGTTACGAGCAATTTTCAGCGAAATAACGTTTAGCCCCGCCCCGCATGAATAATAATGATATGCAATAAGGTAGCAACCTACACATGTACCCCACCTCCTACCAATGCCACCAAAACAAGTTTGAACAGAATCGAACATACATTTGCCGAGAGATTCACATTTGGAGATTTTACTTCCAAGCTCTGCACACTCATGAATATCAATGAAACTCGTACCAAAATTAGTAGGGATCATCTACTCACTATGGGCAATCTATGTGTCAAGTATGACATCAATTAATCCATCAGGCCACTATCAAGACCATGTGGTTTCGAACAATTTTCAGTGAAATGACATTGAGCCCCTCCCCTCATGAATATTATCAATGTGCAATACGGTACTAACCTATACATGTACTCCACCTTCTACGAGTTAGAACAAAATCAGACGTACGGCTGCCGAGATATTCACATTTGAAGAAATTGCTTCTTAGCCCCGCCCAATGATAGAATATTACTGAGATTGGCACCAAAATCAATAGGGATCATCTACTGACCATGGAGAATCTATGTGCCAAGTATGATATCAATCCACAAAGGCACTGCTGAGATAAAGTGGGTACAATCTTTGTGTCACACACACACAGCCAAACAGACACACACGCACACATACACGCAGTCGTGACCACATAAATTACTTTGACCTTCGGCAAGCAATACAAAATTAGAAGTGGTGAGGTCGACTTACCATCCTGGGAGGGGGCAGATGTGCAATGCGGTAACGTTGCACAACCGGCGGCGCTATTACACAGAGAACTTGCATGATCCTAGCCTACAAGTAAAAAGTAATCAGTCCGTTCGTTAGTAACAAACGTTGGCCCGCAGCTTCCGAGATATAAACGAGCTTGTTACACTAGAGATGCACTGGATTGTAGTCTTCCATACACAACACCTTTAGGCAAAGGGCAGAGAGATTATCCTAATCAACCGACTGCATCACTAAGTGGTTTGAACATCGGTGGTGTAGCCGGGAGGTTCAGGGTTCCACTCCGGGCGGGGTCATACCAAAGACTTGAAATAATTCCCATAAATGGAGGGCCAAATGCTTGGTCAAGATGTGGTGGAGGTGGAGTAGGCTCAGGGGGACTCAGCCTCTTGTTAAAAAAAAATAGAGTTTGTATAATGTCAATAGTCCCCCCTCCCTCCCCCACACACACACTGGTTATCCATAGAGACCCACCTCGTTAGAAAATTATCATCACTATATCACTGATCGCAAACATAAACTTGCAAGCAAGGGTCTTATACAAAATATGTACTAGATTGTAGTCGTTCATTTGGATAAGCTAAAAGTCAAAGAAAGCCATCACAACATTGAACAAATAAAACTAGGGAAAGCTAGATATCGTTATTTATATATTTCAGAATTGATATTGTTTCAAACTATGTTTCCTCCGAATAAAGACGAATGTTTTTTCCCTACCACTGTCGACCTACTGAGTTCCTGGTAATTTGTAACTTGATAACAGGAACGAGCATAACTCGTAAGGCTGGTCCCAGATAAAGTTGGTCTAAGGGGTTGTAGAGTTTTGGGAGCAGCTGTTTCTCCAAAGTCCTGTTTCATCCTGAGTGGATTACTATTCAGCACAGTTTGTTCTGAACTTGAGCTGTTTACACTGTTTTCAATGTTTGACCTCTGTTGACTTCAGATGACATTTGACCTCTCCCCGAAACAGAAGTACCAAAAAGACTTAAATTTCACAAAATTTCTATTTTCGACCAACAATGTGCTCGAACATTCACCAAAATCACTAGAGTTCCTGTACCCATTATCATTAACCTACCCACTGAGTTTGAACTTGATCATACTAGGCATGGTTGACGTAGACTGTTTACAATGTGTTCAGTGTTTGACCTCCATGGACCTCAGAAAACCTCTCCCCAAAACGACAGAGATCATGTACTCATTATGGGGAACCGATATACCAAGTATGGACATAGTAACAAAGTGAGTGACAGAGTGACTGACATACAAAAAGAACTATAGGCTTGTTCACTTCAGGACCAGCAAAACAAAACCCAGTGCTCTCATGTTGATGTGCATAATCACTCACATGATCTACTATGTCCCTGGCTGCCACCTAATGACTGGGCATCGCATCCTCATTTTACTGGCATTCATACACATGGATGAAGAGACATTTCGGATAAAGGGCGGGTCTTCGCTGGAAGGCATGTAATGGTCAGGAGCGGAATCCGACGTGTGATACATAGACTATTAGCATAATGGCTTCCCATGTCTTTACATTCCCCTTTTTTATGAGAATATAATGAGAATACTTTGTGGTCAATTATGCCGAGTCAACATTTGCTGATACAGACATCACAAATAAACGAAATTGGTAAAGACAAACTTTAGCATCCTCATCTTACTGGCATTCATACACATGAAGGGGATCCGTCATGCGATACGTAGAATATCACCCTAATGGCTTCACCATGTCTTTACATTCCCCTTTTTTCATGAGAACATAATGAGAATACTTGATGGTCAATTATGCCGAGTCAACATAAAACACTTTGCTGATACAAACATCACAATTAAACGAAATTGGTAAAGACAAACCTTAGCATTCTTATCTTACTGGCATTCATAAACATGGATGGAAAGGCATTTGGGATAAGGAGTCATCTCTGAAGGCATGTAATGGTCAGGAGCGGGGATCCGACATGCAATACGTAGAATATTACCCTAGTGGCTTCACCATGTCTTTACATTCCCCTTTTTTCATGAGAACATAATGAGAGTACTTTATGGTCAATTATGCCGAGTCAACATAAAACACTTTGCTGATACAAACATCACAATTGAACGAAATTGGTAAAGACAAACCTTAACATCAAATGCATGTTTAAAGATCTCGCAAAGCATCTTTGCATATTTTTCTGACCGTCCGGTTTCTGATGCATAGAGAACAGTAGCTTTTATCCTCTTTGCTAGTACTTTTCCCATCAGTTTCGCAGAGAACTTGACAGCTCTGTAGATGAGAGATGAATAGAGGAAGCACTAAATTGGAGGATAAATTAAACGGAGGATAAATTGAAAGGGAACTTTTACATGCCCAGCTAAGCATCTAAGCATATTTCTCCGACCGTCTGGTTTTTGACGCAAAGAGAATGGTAGCTTTTATTCTCTTTGCTAATGCTTTTCCCATCAGTTTTGCAGTCACCTTGACAGCTATGTAGACGAGAGATGGGGATAGGAAGCTTCAAATGAGGATAAATTGAAAGAGAACTTCCACATGCTCTGCTAAGCATATTTGCAGTATTTGCAGACCGCCCTGTTTCCAACGCATAGAGAATGGTAGCTTGTATCCTCTATGCTAGTGCTTTTCCCACCAGTTTCGCGGACAGCTCTGTAGACGAGAGATGAATAGAAGAAGCATTAAATCATCCTTGCTGCTTGGACAAACAAAAACTAAGCCATAATCTATTGAAATCAGACAATCTTGACTAAACTGGCATTTTGAGCCCCCCGGTCAAAGTTTGTTGAACTTTTCATGTTTCTGTTCATAACACCATAAGTTTACCCACATTTTGGGATTCCTTGTGACCAGACAAATCATTTGGTATACTTTTTAGAGGGGATTGGGAAATTTCAAAAAAGGATTTGGATGCCAATTCATTGAAATCAGACGATCTTGACCAATTTGGCATTTTGAGCCCCCAAGTTAAAGTGTTTTGACCTTTTCATGTTTCTGTTCATAACGCCATAAGTTTAACTATATATTTCGGAATTCGTTGTAACCAGACAAATAACTTGGTATACTTTTTTAGAAAGGATTGGGAAATTTGAAGAGGGCAGCTGAGCCAGATTTGTTTAATATTTTCAGTCATGTCAAAAACACTTTTACATTTTTGTCCCTGTGATTTTGTCGTCAGACATACAGGACATTTGTCTTCTACTATAAGGTCAACAAAATGGGATTAGGAATCAACAAGAAGAAGACACAAGTTATGTTTAACAGCCACTCCACGTCTAAAGAGATATTAATAGATAACAATAAAATTAAAACAACTGATAAATACATCTATCTGGGACAAAGAGTCGAAATGGATCATAGTCATTTAGAAGAGAAGTCAAGCTTGATGTGGTATGCATTTGGCAAATTGAATGACATCATGAAGAGCAAGATGCACATTTCATTGAAATTAAAAGTATTTAATAAGTGTGTCATACCATCAATGACATATAGATCTGAAACCTGGACAGTTACGAAGAACATGGAACAGAAGCTGAAGATAATGCAAAGAAGATGGAAAGATGTATGCTCGGAATAACAAAAAGGGACAAGAAAACTTGTAAGTGGATAAGAGAACAAACCAAAGTTCAGGATGTCATTCAACATATTAAAAACAAGAAATCGAGATGGGCAGGACATGTAGCCAGATATCAGAACAACAGGTGGTCAAAGCTTGTAACTGAATGGAGACCAATAATGGGTTCACGTAGTCGAGGAAGACAGAAAAACCAGATATAGAGATGAGATTGACAAGTTTACTGGCATAACATGGATGAGAGCAGTACAGGACAGAGCTCTCTGGAACCAGCCTGGGTAGGCCTTCGCCTTGCAGTGGGCAAATTATGGCTGATAATTGTGATAAGATCATAGAGATCAGCGTTTTTATCGCTACACCAGCTCCAGGCGATTGCCAATTACAGATCGCTCTAACTGCTTTTGAAACAAAGATTGCCAGATTGAAATCTGGTATTTTAGTTCTTCAGAAGTCATCATGGTTATCGAAGACGGTAGTTTTTTCTCAATATTGGGGGACACTGATGAAATTCCTGAATGCTTCATGCACTAGGCCAGGCATACATGAGTCAGCCCATGCCCCATGTTGGGATTCAGTGATGAAGCCAACTTAGCCAAGCAATTTGGTGAACTTTAGTTGTCTTTAGTTCGGAGAAAAAACATTTACACGTCGCACACAGGAACTTTTCATAATTTTCAGGCATATTCCTTGTGAAATACTACGTTCCTGGCTTAAAATCATCATTTAAACTTTATTCGGGGAGATATTGAATATTCTGCCCCCCCCCCACTCTAAATATGTTCTCTCCTTGTTCCTCCTCTCCCCCTGGTTGTCGCCCATGATGGTTATTAATACCAAGTTTCAGTCATAACTTCCTTCACACATTTTCTCAAAAGTAACATCCTGAGTTTCATCTGCCAAACTAGATTCTAATTACTATGATTTCTTGAACCGTCAAACATACATTAACATGGTATACATTTTTTGTATCTTTGGATACCACAATTCATGCATTGTCTATCTGAATACAGTTTCTTTGACCAGGTGGTGGTAATAGTCAACTTGAGCAGTGAACAAAAAGTAACAGACAATTGCTTGATATAATAAAGAAGAAATTGAATTGAGAATTTGAGTCTGCATGGAAATAACATATGACTTTCACATGGATGCAAAAAAGACAAAGGTGATGAAGATTGACAGATCATCCGGTAACATGAGCATCTCGCTAGACGGAGAGAGAATTGAGGAGGTAACAAGTTTTGATTATCTTGGATCAAGTATGATAATGAAGGTTTTATGTCTTGTATCCACGCAATTTAGCATACTCACACGACCATACATTGCCACCCCTGGTCATTGGTAACTTGTCAAACCCACACTAACGTGCACAATTTTTACTGTTCGTACCCGACGCACTCCACAGTGTGTCACTTAATCGTGTCCCCACAATGTGCAGCCACAATACAGCGCATTGATACAGGTACACGTTACCTCGCAGGTTCCTAATTATCACCTGGGTGGAGTGGATCAGTGGAGATAAAGTACCTTGCCCAAGGTCACACCGAAAAAGCTGGTCCGAAAAGGATTTGAAATCGCAACCTTTCGATCGGTAGTCTGGAGTTCTATCAACTGAGCTAAGCCATCCCCAAGTATCACGAACAACTGTGATGACACTCAAAACATCAGAAGGAAATCACCATTGCAATGGGTACTCTGAGTAAACGCACTCCGTTCTGGAAGTGTACATCGAAAGAAATAAAGTTAAAGATCCCACGTACATGCATTTGTCAACAGCTACGTATGTATGTGAAACCTGGACGATAAAGAAGAGGATTATAACAGATCCCAGACTTTTTAACACAACTGTTACAGAAGATTCTTGGAAATCTCATCGGTAAAACGAAGGACGGATATATCCATCAAGAAAGAGCTGGGAGTTGGGGAGAATTGGCTGACGAACTTCATTAACGATGGGTTAGAGAAGGATATTTTGGAAGGAGCAGTACCAGCAAAGAGGAGCAGGGGTCGACAACGAATGAGATGGATAGAGGGGATTAGGGAGCCAATGCTAAAATCTCAGTCATGTCATCTACATAATCTTGGAGACTTGCACAGGACAGAAACCGTTCCTGTATCTCCATCAAAGCTACCACGACCAGCAATGGTTAAGCAAGTAGGAGAATGGAAATAAGAGTATGTGATATTCTTCCTAAGTCAACTCAGATGGAAGCTTATACTGAGGTCATCATTAAACGGTGCTTACGTTGCAACTTCTTTGAAGGTTAGTAGCTTCCTCCTTTTCTGCTTTTGACCTTCCTCTGCAGTTTTGAACACATACGTCTTCGATGGGTCGTCCTACAACAAAAGAAGAGAGTTATTCAACACATTTAAGCAGGAAAACTTCTTTGTTCAAGCTAACGAATTTTTACTTTAACCCACGGCTGCAATTAGGCAGAGGGGAATTTGCGTGACAATAGCCGAGATGCTGCTTAAGCCAGCCCCTTTTGTTTGCTACGGCCCATGGACAATACGCTCCAGTGCCTCTACATTCAACCGGCGCAGATTCGACGTCCCTTCTGGCAGATTCGAGCTGCGCGTGGCCAGGGGAAGAAGTAGGGTTGCATGCAACGTAGGCGTGTTCTAACGGGTTAACATCAGTTCCAAACAGGTCGACTTAAAAGACTGTTTGTGATTCAAAAAATAATAACCAGATACATAAAGACCTTTGTTGCAGAATTAATACTGGAATGACATCATAATAGGGCCGACCGGTCTCAATTCAAAAATATCCATAAACCCTTTGTATTTATTCCAAAAATATATACAAATGGGTCATTTTCTCATAATGTTATGATCTGCCAGCAATTCTCCTTACCCCATACACTGTCCATGATGATATTATAAAGGCGTGCAATATTGTTCGCATGTCATTTTTCACGCAACAAAACATTTGTAGTGACGCAATGGTTTATGAGTTGTAATATTGGGGACCGTACCTGATATTCATATGATGGCTCGAGGTTATGGGAAAGCATTTCGTGGTGACACACTGAAGTAACACTGCCATATATGGGGGGCACAGTTGTACAGGCAGATAATGTTAGGGTTTATGAGTTGTAATATTGTGGCCTGTACCTGATATTCATATGATGGCTTGAGGTTATAGGAAAGCATTTCTTGGTGAAACACCGGAGTAACACTGCCAGACATGGGGGGTACAACCCAGACCCAATCTGCCGGACACCCTCCACGTAACCTCTGCTCGTTCTCCATGTGTTTAATGAATGATTCTGATGCTGAGTGGTGATCAGTGATGGTAACATTAGCTTTCTGTGAAGAAGAAAAATAAACAAATGTTTGAAGGAGAACTGAACACTGAACTTTTGAAGATATATATTGTAGATCAATAAAATACAATTACTTTACCGAACACCTCATTCAAAAATCTTGTTTAGTTTTCGAGTGTTTTCACATTTGACCCCTCGCCACTGGACATGGTCTAGCAACTCTAGTTTGACGTAGCGTCAAGCTGCATGTGAACCAGCAAAGACGTGTCTGCTCGCTCGGAGCATCCAGTAGGATGAATACTGTCAAATGGATGACAATCTCTCATTACGTTGTTCGCGATTCCAGTGTGAGGAATTGTTCTGTGATTGGATGGCGCCCTTCATTTATTTGCATCGCACATGTCAGCACAGACACTGGTTTTATATCGCCTAACATGCGGGAGGTGAGATAACTCGCCATGGGCCTCTGAAGCAGGAAACAAGGTGGCATTCAGCGCCATTGTGTGCATATTCCAGCGGTTACGTAACGGCTGATCTACCCTACGCCACTGGACATGGTCGAGCAACTCTAGTAGTGTTGCGCCACGCATAGACTAGTCAATACGCGTCTGCTCGCTCGGGGCGTCCAGCATGATGAGGGTTAATGCAAAACAGAATAAAGGCGAGCAAAGTTTAATCTTGAGGGATGTCATTAAATATTATACAGAATTGGGTAACATGGGAGTAGTTTAGAGGGGCAAAAAATACTAGGGGTGGTGGCTTGCCATCCCACATATCAAGGATGATACATGACGATAATGATAAATTACCTAGTTACCTGAAAGCTGTACATGACTGCTACATTTGCTTCAACGAGAGCTCTGTCTTTCCAAAGTGATGAGTGTGTGCTCGTGTCAAGGCCCATTCTTTTAGCAATTGGCTGAAATAACAAAATGAACATTTTTAGTAGATTTACGTCGAATTGCAGATTAACATCAACAACGATTAATGATATAAAGTGATAAATTCAAATATTACACACAATGTTACATTACATGACAACATATGTATATAGCGCCTTTCCACGAAGGCTCAAAGTGCTTCACAACAGTACACAAAAGAAACAAAATAAGGTAAAGTAATAAGTACTTAAAAGAGATTTGAATGCATTTACATTAGGCCCAAAGCACATTATCAAGTTAGATCGTTATATAGATGTGAAGCAATGGCAGCAAAAGATCAATCACCATAGCTGATACGGGTTCTGACGGATTGCAGCAAATGCTCACCCTCAGACCTCAGCCTCGATCTGGGCTCATAGTAGTTCAAATTCAGCAAGGTAAGAAATATCACCCTGCAGTACCTTAACCCAGAGAATCAAGGGTTCAGAAGCTCATACGAGTTCGTTTGCACCAGTGTTTTAATAAAATCCCCCACAATGACCCACAGATGACCTTTGATCCAGATTTCATGAACACCCCGAATGGAGCACTACCAAAGTAACATTATACAAAAAAACTCAACACTGTAGCATAGAATCTGTAGGGGAAGCAACTTCAGTGTTTTCATAAAAATGACCCAATTGACCCACTAATGATTTCTTACCAAAAATCTCTTAACACCCCAAGAAAACAATATTGAAGTACTATTATTATGACAAACCTTCAACACTGTACCATAGAATTTGTAGGGAAAGAAACATATGTTGATGTGTTTTTATTTAAATGATCAAAATGACCCACTTTATGACCTTTGACCGAAAATTCCTGAACACCCAAACGAATGCACTACCAACGTATCATTATGACCACCGCACTGTGCCACAGAATCTGTAGCAGAAGAAATATTTTTAATGTTTTCCATAAAATGACCACTGGATGACCATTGTCCTCAAATTCCTGAACTGAACACCCCATAGGAACCACAATCCAAGTATAATTATGACAAACCCTCAACACTGTACCATTAAATCTGTAGAAGCATTTTGAGTGTTTTGAGAAAACGAC
>JAODUJ010066100.1:0-11911 GCA_027564615.1 Psolus chitonoides | reverse complement strand
AAGTTTCAAATCAATCGGACAAAGCATTTGAGAGTTATTGCGCTAACGCCTAAACTTTCCGGCGGCGGCGGAGACGGCTACACACCCAAAACCATAATATCCCCCCAACACTTTGTGTCAGGGGGATATAATGACAACTCAGAGCTTTCAAGTACTACATAAATGCTCATTACTAGTGGCTGCTTTCAGTGTTCAATTAATAATAAAAATTGATATTAAACATGGACAAAACAACATGAACAGGTCAACAACTTTTACTTTCATTTCCAAATCCAGATGACTATCTAGAGTCAACATCCTTTAGAAGTTTAGATCCTACAGTATGTAATGCATCAGTGTCACTCTATATTCAAAGCAGGGGCGCCGGATGCACGGGAGAAACTGCCCCATGCCCTCCTGGCAGGGAGGCAGTAGGAGCAGCTCCCCTTTTCTGAAAATTCTTAGCAAAAATGTATTTGAAAGATTGCAAAATATAGCACCATTTTGCATATATGAGGACTTTTAATCATTCCATTTTTTTGCAAAGGGCAGGGGGACACCCTCAAAGGGCAGGGGGACACCCTCTTCCCTTAGACCCCTCCACCAGAAGGCCAGGACGGCATTCGAGACATCACCAGCCGCCCCTACAAAAGTGCCCTTGGCAAAGAGCTTTACTCTACCTGATACCTTGGAAGTTTTATGATTGCTCCCTTCAGAAGGAAGCTTTCTATCTATCTCTGACTCGAGAAGAAGCCTTTTTTGTGGATCCTGTGGGATGGTGTAGCCTATGTCATAGACTAATAACACATTGTTTCATTGAGAATGGATGCAGTACTGTAGTTATTGAACTTGTTATAGGCCAATTTACGAGGAAAAAATGGGGGGGGGCGTCCAAATGATGGCTGGACGGCAGGCTGGCTAAAGCCTCGGATCCCATGGGATCGGAAAAGAGACCCTTCCCTCAAGGAATAACAAGAACCTTACCTGAACCAATACTGTCTAATGTTTTTGGGAGTGGTTTGCCACTTTGAATCAGTGCAATGAGTTTCAAGGCAATGAAGAACTGACTCCGCCCATACTGACCGACCCTCTCAGCACCACAAAGCTCGGATATCTGGAGAAAAAATGAAATGTGAAAATGGAAGCATCTACTTGATGATCATGTATCCATTACAAACCAGAAAACCAGAGAGGCTTAGTGTTTCCTTGCTCGTGAAATGACAGAAACATTTTTTTTATTTTTCATAAAACCACTAGAAATACTATATCACACGAGGTACTCATTATGGGGGAATATCACACCGAGAATGAACTTGATTTGACCAGGTATGATCAAATTAGCATGTTTGGAATGTTTCCTGTGTTTGACCTCTGTCAACCTCAGATGTTTTCTGACTTCTACCAAAAACAATAAGGATCATGTACTTTTTATGGGGAACACATGAACACCAAATTGGTCTGATCAGACATGGTCGACTTCGTGCGCACGTAACACGGTTTCAGTCTTTGACTTCTTTTGACCTTGCATGACCTCTGAACTCTCCCCAAAACCAATAGAGATCATGTACTTATGATGACGAACACAAATAATTTGAACTTGATCTGATCAAGCAAGGTTGAAAAAAATACCAAAATTTCACAAAATGTTCAAGTTTGACCTAAAATGAGCTCGGAGCTCTACCAACATCAATAGGACCCATGTACACATTATGAGGAACATACACACAGAGTTGAACTTGATCCGATGAGGCATGGTCAACTAAGCGGGTTTTGAAAAATTCATATTTTTTCCAAAACTGAATTGTCACCCTCAATATTCAATACATGTTACACATATTTATATATTTCATAATTGATCAGAAGTGAGCAGTCCCCATGGAATTGACCCTCAGTGAGTGTGTGGTAAAAGGAAGAATTTCATTCCTTCAAAATCGCCAAAACTCCCATATTGGAAATCTAAGAGCGACGTATACTTACCCCATATTGGGCCCATGCACCCCCATTTACCGATCTAATATCTGGCATTAAAGAAGTCACAGGTCGGCCACCCCATCTCCCTCTGTTAAATTTCCGGGCTGATGTGTATTGGGTTCAGAAGGTTTTCTTTTTCTTAAAGGATAAGGACAATTCTTTCATAGAAAACCAAGTGGTGGCACCAAGATTTCCCAGACAGGTGGTCCGTGTTCCCCAACAGGAGTGGAGGGGCAGGTGAGCGATGTCATACACACTGTATTGTATACTTTAACGATTTCTCCCGTTGACCCTCCCCCCCCCCAGCTGACACCACTGGTAACAGTGAAGCACCCTTGATCATGCAGCAATTCTGAAGGGACACCCCTTCCTCTCCCTGAAGTCACAGATTACTAACCCATTTGGCCCCTCCTAAGTGTCGCCATGGATCCTATTCATATAATATCCTTTGAAGCCCCATGTTGGTAAAGTGAATTTAACATGGAATACAATATTTTGTCAACAGATGATAATAATGATAGTGAGAATTGCTTAGCAGATGTCTATTTTCTCATAAGGTCTTGTTTGCAGGGAGCGTTTAGAGCTAGCTATTCTTGTCGACCTCATTTTTTCAATTTTAAATAAACATTGGATGGAGTCTACATACCACCTGTAGAGTGTAGACCTACATGTACATTTGGCCTTTATGATATGGTCTAGGTGTTAAATGCATGAAGCTTGGTGCCTGTGCCAAATCTACAAAGCATAATACTGTATATGTACCCGAGGGTCAAAATAAGCGGGCACCAAAGAGCGCCTGTTAAGTTCCAAATCAATCAAGCCAGGGGCCACTTTTTTGCCTCAAGTAAAGCCCATTATAAACAAAATACTGTAGGAAATCCTTGTTAACTCTACAAGTACACATCATGGAAAAAAATATTTATTTGTTAACATTTTATGCCACACAAATGTCCCATAGTCAAAATAACCTATTTTTATAGTACAGGTTGCAGGAGCTCTTAGAGAAACCTTTAGTAGGCCCCAGGGCTTCACTCTGTCATCAATGTATTATGTTAAGTCAGCCTCAGTGCCAGTGGCCATAATTCACAGTGATCAAAACAAACCATCTGGGCAACCAGCTGGACTGAATTCAATCATGTAAAATATTTCAGGAAATATTCTATTTGTGAAAGGATTGTTGAAAAGTTGACATCAATACCATTGACTTCATTTCCAATAAGGTAGGAGAAATCATTGATGGAAGGAACTGGATTGTTTGACAACTTTATAAATAGGCATTGTGCATACCATTT
This sequence comes from Psolus chitonoides, assembly GCA_027564615.1. Taxonomy (NCBI): domain Eukaryota; kingdom Metazoa; phylum Echinodermata; class Holothuroidea; order Dendrochirotida; family Psolidae; genus Psolus; species Psolus chitonoides. Next base: position 8,669 of record JAODUJ010066100.1, on the reverse strand, counting down.
GGGAAAAGGTGGGATTTTGGTGATTGGTGAGCCACTTTTGGCTGTGTTATCCTGGGTCTATCATATGGCACAACCTTGTTGGGGGCAGCTCAATTAATTTGATTTACTTACCCACAGTGGCCCCTGGTTAACTGAATGTGGCCCCTGGTTCCACCCAAATCCCTGGCAACCAGGGGCTACTTGCTACAGAAACTGGCCCCTGGTTCAAAAATCCTTATTTGGAGCCTTGTATGTACCAGTGAGCAGCCAAATGGTAACACTTTTAATACACCCATAAAGTATTCCCAAAATTTCCTCAGAGACCTAAGCCTGAGAAATAAGGGAAGAAAGGTTGCCAAAAGGAAGAATATATGCACCAAAATGTGCCAGAAACTGGTCACCTCAGTCGATGTATAACAGTTTGACACAAACATTTGTCCTGAACATCTGGGTTGCATGCGACCCTACCTCTTCCCCTGGCCATGCCAAGCTCGAAACTGGAAGTAGGGACTTGGAATTTGTGCTGAGTGAATGTAGAGGCACTGGAGTGTGATGCCCCTGGGCTGTAGCGACAAAAGGGGCTGTCTTAAGCAGCTTCTCGGCCATTGTTGTGTAAATTCCCACCTGCTGTGGGTTATAGAACTTAGTAGCAATCTTCTTCTGTCATGTATGGCTAATGTGTCTACCAAATATTAGTCTTTGAAATAGTTTTTCCACAAAAAGGTTTTTCCCTTCAACCCTTACCGATTCACATGCTGTTCTCTCCTCCCTTCTGTCATGTGGCTGATCTCTTTGTTACAAATCTGGCAAACAATAGACTCTCCTTTCTTCTCCACCTCCTTCACTGGTCTATCATTATCATCACATGGTTTCCCTGTAAATTAAACAAAGATGAGAATTACAGTTATACTTTTTTCTGTCACAAAACTGGCAAAAATGTGACCATTTGCAAGTCAAACTGGGTGAACATTTTTGATCCCAGCTGTAATTGAAAGGCATTGTTTTTAGCAACAAGAGCTGAGGTCTTCGTAATTCCTTGCTTTTAGATTTAAAACCTGATTTTATTGTTTGACCTCCGTTGACCTCAAATGATATTTGACCTCAACCAAAAACAATGAGGACCATGTACTAACTGTGACGAACACACATACCAAGTATGAGCTCATTATATTGAAGTTTGCCCTATCAAGTTATGGTGGTTACAAGGTTTTCAGTGTTTGACCTATTGACCTCAGATAACCTTTGATCTCAACCAAAAACATCAGGACCGTGTACTAACTATGATAAACTCCCATACCATGTATGAGCTCAATTGAAGTTTGCCCTATCAAGTTTATGGTGGTTACATGGTTTTCAGTGTTTGACCTCTGTTGACCTCAGAAGACCTTTGACCCCAATCGTAAACAACAGGAACCATGCACTTACTATGGTGGACATACCATGTAAGAGCTCAACTGAAGTTAGCCCCACCAAGTTATGGTGGTTACAAGGTCTTTGGTGTTCAACTTCTTTTGACTTGAGATGACCTTTCACCTCAACTGGAAACAATAGGGACGATGTAATAACTATGACAAACACACATACCAAGTATGAGCTCAATTGAACTTTGCCCTATGGTGTTTACAAGGTTTTCACTTTTTTGTTTACCTCTGTTGATGTCAGATGACCTTTGATCTCAACCAAAAACATTAAGGATCATGTACTCACTATGAGGGACATATACCAAGTATGAGCTTAATGAGAAGACGATGACAGACTCAAGATGTTCATCAATAATCAGGAGCATATCGTTATAATAGATTTTGATAAAATCAGTCTCTGCTGAGTGAAAACTGCAATGCCGACTGTATCATAGAAAAGAACCCGTAATCCAGTAGATAGATCCACAATTATTGTGCAGTAGCATTTTTTTCTAAAATCTTTCAAAGGAACATAAGATGGGCAATGGGCCTGTTGGTAGATCAGTGTGATTCAAATTGGACATCTTAAAACAAAGCGGACAACATGAGCCATTTTGTAAAGGTTCTGAAATGAGCCTGCAAGACAGCGACAGATCATGTACTATAAGGGAGAAGAATGTCACTTGAGACAAGATTTGACTAGCCAGGTAGGTATGGGATCTAGTTTGCAAGATTTTGATGGAAAATCCATGTTAACCTTGTGTATTTAATAATCAGTGACAGGTTCCAAGGAGGTAACTAACCTTGGTAGTCAGCATGCATCTACCTTAGGGAGAACCCATGGACTTGAGTTTTCAAGATTGGTGGTGACCTTGTTGACTTTGTCGTAAAAGGCAGCAAAATCATTACCAGTGCTTCATCGGAATTGTGGTCCGGAAGAAATGGATCAGACTCGGCAGTGGACAGCTTTTGGACAAAAGGAGGAGACTCTTGTTGTCGCATGTAGTATTTCTGTTGTCAGGTATTCGGACTTGGCATTGGCAATGACCTGGTAATAGCAACGATATTGCTCACTGTACAGCTGCCTATGGACCTCTAAACCAGTTTTCATCCATATGCGCTCAGCATGTCGTCTAACCCGCTCGGCTTCTTCAACCTCCCATGTACACCATGGAGCATTAAGTCTCAGCGAGACGAATAAGGTCTTGACGGGGAGGCATTTGTTCTAACTATTGACGAAAAAAGGTGTTATTCGCTCAACAGCATCAGATGGATTTGAAGACAAGTTTGGAAATGAACTTGATATATCCCATTTTAACTGTTCTATGTCAAGTTCCCTGAACTATCTGAGAGTGACCTTTTACTTAGCGAGAAGAGGACGTTTTACACAGAATAAAGAAATCACAGAGGCCTGATCAGATGGAAGTCCTGTCAAAACTTTCACATCTACTATCAAGTCATCACTTAAGCCTTTCTGGAGATTAATATGTCAAGGGTGTGGCCACTACGATGTGTCGGCTTTTGTGCTGAAATCCAGTCGTGTACAGGGGGAGTCAAGGAACTTATCAGCATCAATGGAGTTATTATTGGCAACATGAATCTAAAAATCACCAATACAAACCGGACTGTTCCCGTCAACAGTGATAGATTCAAGGAGATAACTGAATTCATGTAGAAATGGAGTGTAAGTAAGTTCGCTTTTCACAGAAGGTGGGGGTCAATATACTGCAAAAAGTTTGAAAAGTGCAGCCTCAGGAATTTGTACCATGCTGTCAAGAATCTCAAAAATTTGAAATTCTCAAAGTTGTCAATACAATTAATTCGAAGAGAAAAATGGTAAATTATTCATATGCCACCTCCAGCAGAAGTTAGTTGAGGATAATGTAGAAAATCAAAGCCAGAAAAGGTAGAAGTAATATCATCGATAATGTGATTATCCCGAAAATCACCCTGAGTCCACGATTCAGTTATGATACAGTATATCCAAATCTTTATCAATAATAAGTTTGTATATTGAAGGTGTTTTACCATTCATGGATCTGGCATTCCAATGTCCAATGCATATATGTTTCTGGCCATTTAGCCTGCCAGTATGATCCTTTTGACAATCCCGCCATAAGACACTACGTCATCACCTCACCAATGATTATTTGTCGCCATATTTGATTTTGTAAACAGTCTCCTAGATGTAACAGTTGGAATGTTGAATCTGCGCCTCAGTCTTCCATCTCTATTAAAGCCCACATTTTGTTTGGCGAGAAATGCCACACTCGTCCAATAGACTCCATTGTTCAGAAGAAGAAGGCTTAATCCTGTGAGGACTGGTTTGATTGTACGTTCCGATCGGACGTTCAGAAGTTGCTCACTCGAGTAGGTCAGGCAGACCATGTTGATAATTAGCCAAAACAAAACAAAGCCTATTGTTAACCATGAAGCCAATGTATTGTGAGTGAAAGCATGATGATGGAATAAATGTTGATGAAACCACACTTTAACGGCAGCGAAAAGTCAAGTGTGCTCCACAAGGGGTTTTAGGCAGGAGCACCGCCCTCCTAGCAACTCTGGCCGCCCTCCTAGCAACTCTGGCCGCCCTCCTTTGATACTGGCTGCCCTCCTGCCACCCCCCACTATTATTTGGAGGGGAACCAGTACAGATAGTCTACAACACTAGATACTCAATAACAGTGGCAAAATAAGCAAGATATCATCTCCAAGTTGCACCATTTTCCTTCATTTGAGGCGACACGCGCCTTCTTAAAAAAACTCCGCGCGATCGCCGAGCGATCGCGATGACCTTGCCATCACCTGGGCATGATGCTCCCCTTCCTGTTCTCGATACCCGTGGAGAAAACTGAAAGTCATATTCTAAAAGTAACCAACATCTATCACAATGCCATAAAAAGTCACAGGAAACAACTTTTGAGCACAAAAATGCAGAATAACACAAGATTTTAAAAAAGAAAGCGAAGAAAGAAGTGCAGCCACATGGAAGGGTGCCACCGACCATCGAGTAGAAAGGCTACATAAAGTAAACAGTAGCATAGCCCAGTGCTATGGCATGTTGCACAAACCCATGCATGAGACCTAAAATGAAGTTTGCAATGTGAAATAATATGGTGTAATCTTGAACCATTTTCTATAACTCCGGCGACAACGCTGACAGGACCAACAATTTTATGCTGATTTTATTCTGCAGAAAAACTTGTCTGAAGGCATTTTATGATAGGTTATTAGACGCTAGCTTTGATTTAGTTCTTCCGTTCTGCATGGATGGTTTCTTAAACCTGAATGTGTCCCAATTATCACTGTACGTTAATATGATCATTGCTTGAAAAATCCATAGGCCCGATAGCCCGGGACTAGTCGTGATCTCCTCTGGGATAGTCAATATTGGTTTACAAAAGCCTGTTAGACTCAGTCATTAAGCTATCATCAAAAGGTACAATTTTGTAAACCTGGAAGAAGAAAAAATGATGATTCTATGATCATAGACTCCCTTTATAGTTCATAGTTGGTGCTTTATGCTTCAGTGCATGCTTCATCATCATTATTACCATCACCATCATCATCCAGTTTCACTTTCACATCTGTTCCCTCTTTTCAGGGGAATAGATGTGTGGCGGATCCAACTGCCTTGCTACAATCTTTCACATTGGCACCCTCCAACTTCCAGCCTCTGAGATCTTCCTAAGTAACAGTCTAGCCATGTCTTTCTGGGCCTTCCTTTACCACTCTCTTCCACAACCATCTCAGTGCAGCTCCTCAACCGGCCATCATTTCTTTGCACATGTCTATACCAGTCATCTGGCATGCAGAGCATCAGCAGTGTGGTGTTGATCTTGAGCTTCTTGGTCAGGATATTTAAATTTACTCGGTCCTTGATCTTGCTGTTACAAATCAAATGCATGAAGCATAGCACTATGGACACAGGTGGTGTTAACTCTACCAAGGACTGCTAGAGAGATGTCCCTTGCATCAAAAATAGGAAGTAGCTCCCTAAACTTACCCCAGGCAGTCCAGCAATGCATTATGGTGATTTTCTCATAGCCAACCGCAACGTCAATCAAGTCTCCAAGATCGACAGAGGAGTCAACTGCATCCGGGGTGTCTTCATCGCTGTTTAGATCATGAAACAAAGGTCCACCACTAACAGGACAGGCAAGGCGAAGACAGCGTTTACATCTGAAGTTACGGTTTGATCTCATTTCCCCCTCAATGCCACTGCATTTCTTGTGTACCCAGTGCCTACATCCATCACAACGAATCGAGTTGACTCCCACACCTTTTCGACAGACTCCACAAGGGTACTTCTCCATCGGCGGGTTTCAAACTACACAGCACATTTCATGCTGGCAGTTATGGGGCTGGTTGAAATTTCAATCAGGCTAGAACAATTTTCTAGAGGTGGAAGCCTGGTGGGCTGTTGGTGGTCAAGTACACTGTTTGAGCCCTGAATATGATGGTATTCATGTGTTGGGTCACAGAACAGAAGTCTGAAATAAACTCAGATTCCAGCTTTATAGCGATCATGCCATTATATTCAAAGTGATGTCATTCCACGAATATGAACTTTTTAACATCTAGACGTTTCATAATTTTCTGCCCAAAGTTAAAATGTCAATTGAACCATTCAGCATTCTTAACTTCTTTATTCACATCAGCGACACTATTCAGAAGTGAAGCTATTAAATGTATCCTCTTCTTCAGCTTCAAACAATGCAACAATCTTATCTTTTTCCCTCACATCAACAGCAATATTCATAAGTGAAGCTATTAAATGTATCCTCATTTTCGTCCCAAATGCTAAAACTTCGAACAATTTGACATTCATATCTTCTTCAATCAGTTACGGTATTCAAAGTGAAGGCTCTATCAAAGAAATTGTCTGATAATGAATGAACTTATCACTGTGAAACACATATGCTCCTCCAAAACTGTAAAACAAGATAATTCATTTGTCTTATTGTAGCTGAGCCACATTGCAGAAAAAATACCACCGTAGATTCCATGATCTAGTTTTCGCTCCAGCAGGTCCACCATGTTAGAAAAAATCTTGATCATTACCAGTCCGTCATATATCTCAACAATTATTGTACAGTAAAACATTTATATTTGAAACTGCTACGAATCCCAGGTCTGTAATACTATAGAAGCTGGTATGTACTGTACAAACCTTATCATGGCTCCCATGGAGTCGTTTCTCCAATATGTAAGAATTAGTGCAAATAGTAATAAATTATGACCAATCACAGTTAGCCAAACACAAATAGATACACGTGTAAAGTGGCTTCAAATTTGCTGGAGCGGGAAGCTCAATCATCTAGTCAATTAAGCCAACAAAATCATCTTGCGTATCCACATCAAAGTTAATGCTGAATGAATGACTTAGCTTTCTGCGGGTTGTAAAAAGTGGTAACCATGGAGATCTGAACCGATAATAAGCCCATCTTCCAGACAAGGTAAATTTATCAATATTCTGTTCGTAGAATGTGAGTAATTATCACAAGTCAATTATTAAAGCCGCATGTAGGAAATCCAGGTAGGAAATCCAGGGTAAAAACACATTTTTCGCAAATGCATATTGCCAGTACAGTACCATCCAATAGTTACGATTTTGCTCTGTTTGGAGGTGTTAAATCAAATCTAATTGATAAAAGTTGATGGGAAATCGAAATAAGATTGAAAAGGGCTGGACTAGCTACCATAATACGACAAAGATAACTGTTACATAGTGAATCAGTGTTTCCACATTTTCAAAACTGATTTCCTGAAACGTGTATTAAAATTTCCTGAAATTATGTGAAATCAGATGACCATTTCCCGAAATAGATTTAAGGTCGCACTTTCCTTCCCATGAAAACTGTCAACTAATTTACTGTTGTTTGTGTAGCTAACTTGATGAATTTACATTCATTTGCTCGATCTCGATATTTCGTGAAATTTTCCGAAATTTTGTCATTCCCTGAAACATTCCCGAAAGTCAAAATTTCCTGAATTTCAGGTAATTTCTTTGAAAGTGGAAACACTGTAGTAAATTGTACAAGATGCACTTTTTAAGAATGGAATTGAGAATATATTGAAGCTAGCAACGTTACTAATAGGAAGGACATTGATGTTAAAAACTATTTTTGTGCAACATATGGTTTCTCTTCTACAGAGTATTTTGAGAGTAAATAACAAGAAAACCAATGAGGTTTTGTGATTACTTGCCTCTTTGAAGTGCAGTTTTAGTCTGGTATGGCCATTAATTTATTGCTTTTTTCAAGCTGCCACATCTAGAGCTAACCAAGCAGACAACATTGCATTGCTGACTTGGTACCAGTGCAAGTTTCAGTGTTTGACACCTGTTGACTTCCATGCTAAAAAATATATCCCACCCTCACAAGTGCCACCAATACATGTTTGAACAAAATTGGACATACAGCTACCAAGATATTGACATTTTAGGGAAATGCTCCTAAGCCCCACACACTCCATAATATTAATGAGATTGGCATCAAAATCAATAGGGGTCCAACTACTCATAATGGGCAATCCATGTGCCAAGTATGACACTAATCTACCATTCCACTGCAGATACACATGTATGGTTATGAGCAATTTTCAGCAAAATTACATTTGGCCCCACCCCTCATGAATATTAATGAGATGTAATGAGTTAATAACCTACATGTACCCACCTCCTACCAATGCCACCAAATCAAGTTCGATCAAAATCAGACATACCATTGCTGAGATATTCACATTTCAAGAAATTGCTTCTAGGCACCGCCCACTCATGAATAATAACAAGATTGGCACCAATTTCTATATGGATCATCTACATACCATGGGCAATATATGTGCCAAGTATAACGTCAATCCACCATGCCACTGCTGAGATAATGTGGCCACACGCTTTCGGTCACTAACACACACGCACACAGACACAACATAGTCATGACTGCATAGATTACTTCGTCCTTCGGTAAGTAACCACCAAGAGCTGAGGGCTTCATCATTCATTGCCTTTAGATTTAAAACCTGATTTTATTGTTTGACCTCTGTTGACCTCAATAGGTTTTAACTATTTGATCTGTTGACCTCTGATGACATTTGACCTCAACCAAAAACAACAAGGACCATGTCCTAACAATGAGGAATACACATACCAAGTATGAGCTTAACCCTTGAGCCCACAGCTCCAATTATACAGGGGGCATTTGGCTGAAAGGCAGCTTAAGCTTGGCCCTATTGGGTGGCACATTCTGGCAGCGTCACGCCCTGGTGCCTCTGTATCCCCTTGCTCAA
>JAODUJ010065989.1:0-11913 GCA_027564615.1 Psolus chitonoides | reverse complement strand
TATTATAAATTTGAATATCATTTATAGGCTGCATGTTCTTTTCGTAAACGGCACAGTGTATCGAAAGGAAAAAAACGTGATCTTGATAAACTAAATTTAAATTATTTCAGTTATTTGTAATGTTTGTGGGAGGTGGTGGTTGCATTATCCTGATTAAAGGTATAACAATTTCTATCTATAGCATTGTTGGCATTTACAGACTACACAATTTGGTTGATATATTCAATAATTTTGTTTAAGTTTCCTAAATTTATATTTTGATATTAAAATTTAAAAAATACAATAATATCGTTTAAAAAATGTTCGAAAATGTTGAAATAAAATTTCAAATGAGTTGATTAAGAAAACAAAATTCAGAAGAATTAAATGCAACAAAGTGGACACAGTTATGTCTCTCGCTTGATACATATTTCCAATTTAATTGTCGAAATTTTCAACCAATGCTCAATAGCTTTTTTCTTCTAGATAACATTCATGAACACCTCGTAGAAGCGTGTATCTCTAAACTAGAACATTCAATAGTTATCAGTAAGAGCGATCAAAGAATATTCGGACTTTGAAAGGTTATGAGTTCTTCGTGCTCATGCATCGAAAACAAAGTTTTTGTAATGGGTCACAAAAACGAATAGAGGAACAATATATCATGAGTACCAATCGCAACAGAGCGAAACATCTCGATTTTGTAGGAAAATCAACTGAAGTTTTAATTCTTAAATTATAGTAAATGGAAATTAAAACTAAAATTAGGTTATTTGTTCTGAAGAGTTATATCCGAAACGTGGTACGATTTGCTTACAATTATTGTATGGAATCAATATACTTTTTCTTTTGGGGTTAACATGCTTTAGGCTGGTGTTGGCAGTCTTTTTTATTTGAAATGAGGGTTTGTTTTCTGTTCGATAAATACTTAAGTTGATAACCAGTTCATATTTGTCAGTGGAATATGACTTTTCCTTTTTGAAAACCTTTCATTATGAGTTAGTTATAACACACTTTGTCGTGTTGACAAACTTGAATTTTCTCATGATAAAGCGATTTATAGCTTGCGGACATTGATTTTAGTAATTTATTTTACATGTGTGCCTTAAAGTATGGTATATTATTTTTAGTTCACATTTATATAAATTCATAATTCAAATATATAATAACTTGAAATGCAAATTTTAGGCCAAAATGTCAACTTAAAAGTAATAGTTTCGAAAAGTACTTGCAAAATTAAAACAACTTATGCTATGTCGTTTGTTTGACAAATATTTTTTAATTTATTGTATAACTTTACTTTTCATTGTTAAAGAACTTTGTTTTTTAGAAACTTTGAGTTCGCAATATTTTAATTGTATAATAGCCCAGGTCATGCGCATTGAGGTTAAGGACTAATCAGTTTAGGTCACTTTGTACTGGTTTACAAATTTTGAAATAAATTGGAAACATATATCAAAGCATGAAATATTGTCATAAGAACCTAAAGTTTCAATTTTGTGAAGCCAATTAGACAAAATGGGTTATTTCTTCTGTTTGATTAACATTTCTGATCCGATTTACAGACAATCATTTTCAGTGATCAATACATTTTATTTAGAATTTTTGAGTAGCCTACGCATAAATTTTCATTTTGTATTACCAAAGAAATAATTAGGAGTAATATTTTTCAAAAAATAACTTGCAAATCATCGTGAGAAATAGGCTGTGTCTTTAGATTGATCAAATGTTAATGTGATTAATCTACCTTTTAGTGGTCAGTAACTACTAAGTCATTTTTATAGAATCTTTGAGCTGTCAGATTGTATTGAATACAATAAAAAAAAAATATTCCAAGCGAATTGAAAGCGATAATTAAACATATATAAATGAGAATTCAAATCTTTTTGTATTGGTTCACATTTTCAAATTAAATAAAATTTGAAACCTCTAAATACGTGAAGCATTTTTATGAAAGTCAACAGTGACAGAATGAGCAATTTGATATTTTAAGTAAAGACAACATTTAGCAGTAATATTTATAAGTTTTAAGTTATAATAACTTGCAAATCATTATAGTAAATTATGTCTTTTGCCTCATGAATACTTCCTATTTGATTGTCGTACTATATTTTTTATTGGACTATAACTTTAACTATAACTTTTTGGTAAACGTTATTTTAACTATAATGGTGTTGGCAAATGCACTGAATAATAGTCAATTAATAGTTGTGATTTAAATCGATATGATTTTAGATTTAATTTCATTGATAAATAATCATAACTATAACTATAACCCTTCATTACACCTTGTTTTAACATTTATGGTGTTGGTAAACTGGAAAATGTAATGAATAATAGAATCAAATGAAAATAGTTATAATTCAAATTAATATTATTTTAGATTCAATTTGATAAAATATATCAAATTTCAAATATACAATGAATTCATATTTCAATTATTTCATTGTAATGGATCAAAACACTTTGAAAAAAAGAAAACTTTGAAGAAGAAAAAAGGTTAACATATTAATTGCATAAACTACTTTCATGAAGGTCAACCTTAACCGAATCGACAATTTGATATTTTTGTTATTAGGAGAACACTTGGGAGTATTATTTATAGGTTATATCAACTTGCAAATCATCATAGAAAGTTTTTTGTTAGTCTTTTGTTTCATGAAAACTACCTATTCGATTGTCGGACTACGGTATATCAATTTTTATTGGAATTTAACTTTAGCTGTTGGTATTGGCAAACTAGAAAATGTAATGAATAATATAATCAATTTATACTTATGCTTTAAATTAACACTAAGTTGGATTCAATTTGATAAAAAATCATATTTCAAATATACAATTAATTCATAATTCAACTATTTCTTGGTGTAATGAATCACAACCTTTTGAAAATGAAAATTTACCGAACGATTACATAAAATACTTTCATGAGAGCCAACCACAAAAATGCAAGATTTTCATGTCATAAAAAGCTGTGTCCCTCCTTTGATCAGGTTTTTCTCATCTGTCAATATTCTAGTTTTAGAAGGATCTTTGGACACGCATACATTTGTTAAATACAATGTTTGAAAGAGTAGATTACACGTTTTTATGATCTAAAATTAATTGAAATAGCCAATATAGCAGTTTAGTTCAACCTCTTTTGTAATGGTTCACATATTTTCGGAAGAAGACTCAATCCTATGAATACGTAAATCATTTTCGAGAGATTCAACTGCGCGACATATTGGACAATGTTATATTTTACCCCAACTTGACAAATTAGAGTACCGTTTTTAAACAGTAGTTGGACTAATATTTTTCAAAACAAAGTCATAGAATGATTCAAATATTTAGGAGTATATTTCAATTTCTTTTGAAATGGTTCACATTTTTTGAATAAACATTGCAACATATGAATGCGTATTTTTTTTTTTTTGAGAACCAACCGTGAAAGATTCGAGAAATTGAGGCAATATTTTAGACCAAGAGAAAATTAAGAATAAAATCATATTACAAATCATATTTCAAATAAAAATAGGCTATGGTTTTTAGTTTGAACAATAGTTCCACTTTGATTATCATTTTGGAAAAGCATAAATTTGTTAAATGTAGTATTTGAAAGAGTACCGTACATTATTTTATGGGCAAACATTTAAAAATAAAATTGGTACATATAAATAAACCAGTGTAACAGTTTAGGCTTTTTTATTTTTTATTATTTTTTTCATTTGCACTCATCTCTTAACATAAATGACTTGTAACATAATCATATTAATAATGCGTTTTTCAACAGATAATACACTTTACTTAAAAATGCAAAGAGTCTCTTAACCTTTTAAGTTCTTACTGGTTATTTTTGTTAATAAGTATATACATTTGGACATTCAGATGAAAGCCCAATTGGTACCTAAACATTTGAAAAACTGGGGATGTTTTATTAATCTTACAACAATAAATATATTATTTAGCATGAATAATTGCAAAACTGTACCACTTCATTTTATCCTCACAATAACCAAAATCAACATTTTGGTAGTCTATCTCAATTCTTGATTGGAAAATTTCAGTATAGATATTATTCCAAATTTCTGCAACTTTACTGCACTGCCAGAAAAGGTGAACAACTGACTCATCTTGCTCATTACAAAAAGAGCAACTTGAATTATCGATAATGTTGATCCTTTCAAGAAAAACATTTGTTGCAATAATGCGATGCACAAACTTATATTGAAAATACCTAATTTTAGCTTCATTAATTTTACTACCAGATACAAAAATGTTACGCCAATCCATCCTCCCACTTTGCACAGTAACGAGGTTGCTCAACATAACGATCGTTGATTTTTTTTATAAGTTTAACGGCATACCTTATCAATATATTCAAATTGAGCCAACATCACATGCTTGGAGGTCGGTTGCCTCGGCAACCCCCCAAAATGTCTTGAAGGTCTCCAAGCATATGGAATGGAGTGTACAGTTCCATTTAATTTTGTGAAAGGAAAATTAGGAAAATTATATTTAGCAATAAAATCCCTATAGCACAATGGATTTCCTTCTGCGTCATACAGATCTCGAACGTATATAACATTTGAATTATAACAAACCTTGTACCAAATTACATCAATATTAATTTTAATAAAAGTATTATTCCATCATGTCGCTCCAGGCCCAGCAGCAATTATGAGTAAACTCATTTTTAACTTTCTTACACAAATCTTTGCCCTTGAAATTACAACTTAAAACAAAAGCTTTTCCGACTTTTTCAAGGAAATAGTAAAAAAGAATTTTCCAAGGACCGGAAGAATTACCAACATATCTTTTTATCCAAGCAACTTCCATACCCTTAATAAAATTGTAAATATTAACCATATTCAAACCTCCTTGTTCCTGGGGTTGCATAAGATTTTTTCGCTTTATTTTATCATTTTTCCCTCCCCAGATAAAAGCAAAAAGAATGCTATTGAGCTCTTTTAAAAACGAATCTGGTGGATTGGGAAGAACTGAAAAAAGAAAAGCCAATTGTGGCAAAGCGAAACTCTTGATAATAACAGTTTTGCCACACGGAGTCAGATCCCGAGAGGACCACATATTTAAAGTACGTTTCAAACGAGATAATTTCCGCAAATAGTTTAACGGAAACAAATCATCCCTATTATTTGTAATTTGAATACCTAACGCCCTGATTCGGTCATACGAAAGAGGAATATTGTAACAATGTAACGAGAATGGAATTTACACTGTCAAACGCCTTTTCAAAATCAACAAAAATAATATAACCTGGGATGTTTCTGTCCTGCGCATACTGAACAACATCTAAAATGAGTCTAATATTTTCGCCAATGTAGCGATTTCTTAAAATCCTGTTTGATCAGGATGAATAATGCCAGGAAGGACCTGTCTAAGTCTAGTGGAGATACAGCAAGCAGCAATTTTATAATCTACGTTTAATAACGCGATTGGCCTCCAGTTCTTAATTTGCTTTAGGTCTTTACCTTCCTTATAATTTATTATTTATACCATTTAAAATGTGTTCAAAATCGCACACTTCAACCCGTTATCGTCAACTGAAATTGTTATAGTCTTCATCTCATTATGCCCTTTTTCTAAGTTTAAAAAATAGTTAGTTTTCCTTTCTCCTTTCTCAACCCACTTAGCTCTGGAGCGAACAATAACGCCATCGATCTTAGTCTCATAAATGTTATCAAGTTGCCGCTTTTCAGATAAAATTTGCTGCTTCAGAGCTTGACTAGGATTATAAATATATTTAGTTACTAAAGATATAATTACTTTTTTCTAACAATCGCTCTCTGTCTCTCGCTCTACGTGATTTAAGTTTTGAATAATTGATCGACCAAGAGCGCATAAGGAACTTCAAATACTCCCAAAAATTCTGCGGATTTGTATAATTTAAATCCCAATCAGCTACAGCATCAGCAATTATATTACGGATTCCCATTACATACTCAGTATCCTGTAAAAGGGAAACATTAAGTTTCCAAAACCCTGGTCCTCTCTTAAACAGGGAAGTACGGATCTTAATAACGACTGCATTGTGATCTGATTGAATAGAAGACATAGTATAACAATCATGGCATTGACTTAACAAATTAGCTGAGATGAGGAAAAAGTCTAGTCTACAACTAAGCCCATCAGTTATGTTGGAAAACCAGGTAGAAACACGTTTTTTGGGATTACGTTCTCTAAAAATATCAACGAGATTTAAACTATGAATACACTCAAAAAGTGTCTCTCTAGCCTTAAAATTGGTACGTTTTAAACCTCCTGTTTTATCGAGATCGATATTAAGTACTAAATTGAAATCTCCACCCCAAATAATATTAGTACAAGTAAAATCAGAAAACATACATCGATACAGATTACGGAAAAAAGGCGGATCATCACGATTTGGTGCGTAAATGTTTACAATTGTATAAATATTATCATTAATCTCAATATCTACAATAATATATCGGCCTTCATTGTCAATCAATTGTTTTATAATAGTGAAATTTAAAGATGGTTTGAACAAAATAGCACACCTAGCACTCCTCGATGAACCACATGAAAAAAAGTGCCATCCCGCCTCATTCATTAGCCCAAAGTTTTGTAGATGAATGAATACGATGAGTTTCCTGAATAAGCGATATTGAAAGTGGTTTTTATTTAACCAAGAAAAAACCTTTCGTCTATTTTTAGTGTCATTTAGGCCCCGTGCATTAAAACTTCTAATCGAGATGAGATCGTGCATTTTATCATAAACAAAAAAAAACAAATAAAAAGACTAGATTAAATACTAGTCAAAACGAGCACTTACTTCTAACAAGGTCCAGGCTCAAGACACAAAATGTCAGTATTCCACGGGCCCGAAATTTCAGGGCCAAACAAAAATCCAAATAATAAATTCCGAGGATATAGATATATATCCAAAAGTAAGGAATGAAAAATAAACATAGTTTTCCTTATTTAATACGCTGATTCCAAGATATGACCCCAGTCTAAGGAAGCAAACCTGTAAGGTTGTCCACCTTTCTGTCTCCAGCAGCCACCAGAGAAGTGAAGCCGAACACCATTTCTGAAGAGACACTTCAATTACCTCATTATTTCGAGCGTAATTGCAAGATTACGTTTAATTATAATTAACATCAACATCTCCAATTAATATATCCATAATGATCTAGAAGGAAATGATTTATTAGGTCACATGATGATAAAGTATTAAAGAAAAAAACAAAAGATGCTCCCTTGGTGCATGATTTGATATAATTTTCTTATCGGATATTAGGTAATTTATTATATATCTACCATAATTTTGTACAAATTAAAAGGTGCTAATACAATTTCCAATACAAATATTCCGACTAATGACATCGAAAGAAATAACCCACGTCACAGGATATTAACTTTAATGAAAAGAGCAACATATGCATTGATATTAAAAATTATTCATTTCCTTGTTATACATTTTATCATATACCTACCAGTTGCAACTTGCTAATGAAGTGTATATTCGATAGCTACTGTGAAAAAGGCCTGAGTGTGACTTTAGTTAAATTCAAGAAAAACAGGCCGGTGAAAATCGAATTATTTTATACAGCAAATATGTAAATTTATACAGCCTTTAATTGCAACAAAATCTGCAAGGGATTATGAATACTTGAAAACCCACAAAGCCACTACATTTGAGTAAATTTAAACAGACAAAGTGGGGTTCAACAAATTATTACACTTCTTTCTTATTTGCCTAATTCACATTAGCTTAACTATACATGCAAAACAACTTAGCTGTTAAGAATTGCTTAATATAAATACGTTAATTGAAGTAAAGAAATTCAGTGTGCATAGGCTATCAGCATTTGACAAAACTCAGGTTAAGGACATACTTTACTTTGAACAAGAATGCAACTGTGCACTGTGATTTATTGCATCACTAATTGAATTAATTAATTATATATTCACATGGATATATGTTTTTCATGGTGGGACTTTTCTGCAACACAACTTAACTGATAGGGTTGTCGTGATTGATGTGATTACTGTGTGTTTTTTATATGTGAAATAAGATCGTAACAAATCTGTTGGTTATATCCACCTTTACTCGTTTAGTTATTGCTCAGCTTTTATTCTAGGATTTAGTTCAGTTAATAATCCAGTTTTCTTCAGTCGATAAATCAAGGGCGACCTATGTAATTGTTTCCAATGCATTTTACCTTTATTTACAATAACATTGTTTACGCTGCAGTTGGTCCCTAATAGCGCTGGTACTCCAATGAATATGTGATCCATTTATGCAAATTAGGCACGTCTGCATGCGCGTAGCCGGATATTTTCCATTGAGGGGGTTATCGTTTTATGGGACCTGGGGTAGGGGTGTAAGGGGAGGAGGTGTCCCCCTTTGGCGAACAAATGCAATTTACAGATGCAAAATGGTGCAATATATTTGTTTTTCCGAAGAAACTGGTGACTTTCTCTGGTGACTTTTTTTTGCACTTGGGTAATGGGGGAGGGGGGTCAACCCCAGAACCCTCCCCGTGGCTACGCGCCTGCACGTCTGTGTAATCAAATCGATAAACAATTCGCATTACGTAGAGCGTCGTTTCTCGATTACTTTGGCGGGTGATAATATTTATATAGATTCACCTAATTGTTTCAGTAAACATGCATACGTGTTAACTGCGACTGTTTTAACGAGCTGGAATTAGAATAGACCAGTTCGGAATTACAACTTCCTGGTACAATTGACCTTTAACCTGTGTTACCACTTTAAAGATGTTGAACATCCAACATTAAAGTTCACACAATCGACACGATCGTATAGTGAAATCAGGGGTGGCAACACTGATTTGATATCCCAGCATGCACCGTTCCGTTGTAATTCCGAACTGGTCTATTAGGGTCACCAAGCAAAAGGTGTAAATACTAATGTTGTAGATTACTTTAAAAAAATCTACAACTTTTGTGTTTTGATCCTTCAACATGATTGGCTAATCTATGCCACATGACCGACCGTTATTCTGCAACAAACAGTCGGTAGTCCTAGACCTTTAGGGCAATCCCCTTGAAAACACATCATTTCAGAGAGGAGGAACAGAGACTGTCTATTCTGATCCCTAGAAATAACATAGTAATCAGTTTTCAGTGTTATTCATTGTAGCCGACATTCAAACAATTACAATAGCGGTTCCTAACTAAATTTGACTACAAATTATGGCTATGATTGGGCATGAAAACGTGAGTAGCATGCCGTCATACACAAATCGCCTGA
Source organism: Psolus chitonoides (assembly GCA_027564615.1). Lineage (NCBI taxonomy): Eukaryota > Metazoa > Echinodermata > Holothuroidea > Dendrochirotida > Psolidae > Psolus > Psolus chitonoides. Next base: position 2,690 of record JAODUJ010065989.1, on the reverse strand, counting down.
ACATTCAAGAGAAGCAAAAATTGACTGAAACACTGTCAACTCAATTAGAGCCTAGGCCGATATCTAACTCCAACAGTCCCACTCCCAGTAGGCTACTAGTTCTACTTCGGACACTAACAACTGCTTGGTTTAATGTTATCATATGGGAATGTTATCATAATTAGTCAACTGGCTGTGTGTCGACTGGTATGCATTATCAACAGTAACAACATTAACTGAGGCCTAGCAGCGTAATATTTTTTATTACCAAACTATACATCACTATTAATATATATTACCTCACCATGATAGGGCTCTAACCTTAAGCCTACAATATCAATGTTTTGTTTGAAGAAAATTGCCACAGTCTTCGATGCTCATAGTAACTACACCTTCAACGCTAGTGAATATTCACTACACCAAGGAACAGTAGCTATTAGATGAGGCCTGAAACGTCGGACACTCATCACTTACTAGCCGACAGCATCGAGAAACTGCTACCTGTACTTAGCACTGCGGTACACTGTATTTAAACATTTCTGAACACGTTTAGCCATCGACCTTCACGTACGGTTATATTAGACGTTAATATTGTTGTTTGTTACATATGTTTTATTAACTTATTGCCTATTTTTCATCGTTCTATTCTGCAAAAATCAGAGGTTACTTCAGTTACAACTTGATAAATTTATCAATAAAAACGAACTTCTCAAAATCACTATTCATTTGCCCTATTTTCATAGCCCTAGAAGTAAATCTTGCAATCTCCGTCATCAGCTGCCTACCTAGCCTGTGTACAATCAGGGGCGTTGATCCGAAGGGAAACGTGGGGGCAGAATCGTTTTCGTCCACTTCGTGTAAACACCATCTTATTTGATGGGTCTAAGGGGAGTATTTAATGATACTTAGATGTAAAATGGTGCCATATTTTGTAACTTTTAAAAGTACATTTATGTCGAAGAATTTCCCAACCTCTCAGTCTGCTCAATGTTTTTCGTTTTTCAATTCGGATACAGACATTTCTGAGACAAATAAAAATGACAGCGTGTCGAAGAATTTTTCAACTTTCTCGGTTAGTCTGCTCAATGTATACGTTTTTCAATACGAATACAGAAATTTCTGAGAAAAATAGAAATGACAGCGTGTGAAGAGCGCGAAATATTTTTCACTTTAATGGCTGATCCTCGGGTTACTAAAGGTACATTTCGCGCAATTGATACCACATACCAACACAAGCAACAAACACACTGCGAGCAAGCGCCAACATTTTCGTTAAATGTCCGAACGTTAGGTTATGAATGACATACTCGCATACATTCCAACCTGAAAGATAAATAAATCCGGGGTCTCATAAATGACGTCAGTTCCACCATGGTTAGTGCTGAAGTAGGAATTTTAGGCTTTTTTAAACCCTGGCCTAGAAGCCTGGATTTGGCAGTCTCGGGTATTGAAAGTGTGATTTTCACAGTAGGCCCAAATCGCAGTTTTCGCCACCTGGGCCAATCATGTCGATCCCCATTTTAGGTTTCCTCTAAACAATGCAAATTTCGGGAGATAAAATGGAAAAAAAGAGAAAAATGGATGACTTCAAGGTCAAGACAATCAAAATATACACTACCGCTCGCGAAGCAGGCGAAATTTCTTGCAAAGAAGACCAAATTATATGACGAGACAAGAAGGTGCGAACGTTACTGACCGCTCGCGAAGGGCGCGATTTTTTTGGGTTGTCAAGTATCAAGTGACACACTGACACCTTATAACTAGACACCGAAAAGGAACTCTACTGCGCGCGAAGACCATGACACATTTATAATGTAGTATCTTTGAGATATGAACGGAACAATTGGCATAACTAAGCAACACCACATAAACATGTTTGAGAGTTATTCAGATCTTCAGAGAAATTTTACCACTGACCGATATTATATGTTTTTGATAATTCCCCATAGACGTTGTCAACCTGTCAGATAGGAACCTACGGCATGATTTATATCCAATAATATGTAGGCCTTGTGAAGAAATTACATTCGAGAAATTTGATATTTCCCCTATCACAAAACGTGGATGACATGTACCGCTGCCCCCACCCCTTCCTGCGGATTGACGACCACGTGCACAATTATATATATAGTATCCTACTGTATACAATGCGCTTACGATGTATATGTGGCGTAATGTATTAGAATGTGATTCGGACTTTTATTGTGCTTGTCGTAAATATGTTATCATCATGGCCTAACCCTTCTAGAAACCTTCGAAGAAGCGACTCTTTGATTGGCTCACTGAGATTCGAGCTCATATCCGTTATGGGGCTTATTCAAGTCTTCGGCTTAGACCTCAGATTTCTGCAATTTTAGCTAAAAATGTCCCTCTATGGGGGCCAATGTTAGGTGGTCGACTTTTACTGGTGAACAAACAGTCTCGACTCAAGAACTGAACAAGAGCTGAATTTAGAGTTTCGACTGTTCATTTCCCAATAAGTCTCCCACTTGCAGTTTATTACTTGAATACACCTCACCCTACCCTCACCTAAGTTCTTACATATTCATCATAACCTCTTCTGGGGTAATCAAATTCAGGAGTGCATGCCGCAATGTTACTGAAAATATAGATATGCTATTCCAGATTATACACTTCTTGCTGTAGCATATTTGAGATATTTATTTTAAAAACTGATATAATTTGCCACCTTGGATTGCTGCCTATTGCGT
>JAODUJ010065878.1:0-11914 GCA_027564615.1 Psolus chitonoides | reverse complement strand
CCTACAACCAATAACTCCGGTTGCTCTAAAAATACACTAACTTCACCTGTACACTTTTTACACTTAAAATCTAAAACCGCATTCAAACTACCACTAACACCACTGCACCTCTTATGCACCCAGTGTTTGCAATGACTGCAGAAAGAATCTGCAGATCATGATAGCTGGAAATACTCAAATGGGGACTTGGGACCCTGAGGACTTGAAAATTTGATTATAGATTGATGAAGGCAAGGTGACAAATTCTTGGATTCATGTAAACCCGTATGATGGGGAGAGGGGCCATATGCTGAATGTCCTGTCCTATATGTGGAGGGACTTGGAGAAGGCCGACGATATCTGTCATCTGTGTATGAATGGCAATATCCAGAATGGGGCGACCTATGATTGTGATCACCGACCCTATCATGACATTTTGGGACCAATAGTTAATTTGAGGGAAAAAGAGAAGATTTTTTTTAGGGCAAAGATGCTCAACCTGCGCAGTCAAATTTGTCATTGACTGAACCCAAATTGTGGATTGGTCAGGGACTTCTTTCTGTATTAAGAGCTGTCACTAAAGATTGTGTATAAGAGGTTGACAGTTAAGGGCGTATCAGCACAGTATACGTTTGGCTTTCATAGTAATGCATAGAGCCTCTGGCAAACTGGTTATGCCATGTTCATGGCTTTTGTGAAAAAGCCCCACATCTGATCCAACCAAAAATCTGTGAAAGATTTCACACTGCTGTGCTATTCATATCATAATCAGGAAAAGCATCTGCTACAAGATGAGTTGGTGCAGTTGTGTGAACCTGAATAGATTTGCCAATACAATGGGGTCGGGCATTATGAAAGCTTGGAATGTTGCTTTGTGTTGACGTTGACCAAAGATGTCCTTTACCTTTTTCCTTAAGATAAACATCATTCTTATTTCCTGAGATATGCCGACCCAAATAGCTGAATGCACCTCCATCTAATGTAGATGAGAGGAGATTTTAAATTTCCTCAGGCTCGAAATTATTTGCCTGCAGGCAATCTCAAACCTACAACACCATTGTTAAAATATTCACTGCTTGTGCCCAGAAAGGGTGGGGGGCAGTTCTACCTTGATTGTGCATTGTTGGAAATACCCAACAGGGAAGAGTTTATAGTATTATGAGAACCATGAAAAAGCAATCATAATCTGAATTGAATGACAATAATAATTGTTCATACATTAAATAAGAATGACATACATTGTATTGCATTCCAAAGTCTTACCAGAAAAAAAGGCTGTAAACGGGGTAATAATTCCTTACTAGAAGCGAAAGAATCCATATGCAGTCATGGTCATGTGTACATGTGTGATGCTGCTTTTAAACACAATAGGGGATTGACCATGACATCTATTGTCTCTATTTGAATAGCAATATCAAGAATTGTGCGTCCTATGAATGATGGCATAGGTCCTATCATGAGGAATTCGGGGACCAGAAATATTTGATGGAGAAATAAATTTTCCTAATTTATGGCAAAAATTAGTGACCTGCTCAGTCAAATTCGTCATCGACTGAACCAAAATTGTAGATTTGTAAGGGGCTTCTGTATTGGGTACTGTCACTAAGTATTGCATATTAGAGGCTTGAAGGGTGAGGGGTATGAGCACAGTTGGAGTGGAACCGTGTATCTTGTTTGCCTCTATTGCATGTTTCGCTTGCATAGCAATGTGTGGGGCCTCTTGCAAATTGGTTATGCCATGTTCGTGGCATTTTAAAAAAAGTCCCACATCTAATCCAGCCAAAAATCTATGAAAGATTTCACACTGCTTTGCCCTTTATTGTAATCAGGAAAGGCATCTGCCACAGGATACGTTGCACAGTTGTTTAAACCTGAATAGCTTTGCCAGTATAATGGGGTTGGGCATTTATGAAAGCTTAAAATGTTGCTTCGTGTTGAAGCTGACCAAAGATGTCCTTCAAACCTTTCTTTGTTTAACAAGGGAAAAATCATTCTTTAATTCCTGGGATAAGCTGACCCAATAGCTAAATGCACCTCCATCTAATATTGATGGGAGGAGATTTTAAATTTCTTCTGGGCTGACATTATTGCCTTCAAGGCAATCTCAAATCTACAACACCATTGTGAAAATTCTTCACTGTCTGTGCCCAGAAAGTGTGTAGGGCCAATGATTTTCAATGACAAGGGTCTGGAAATCCCATGAAAACATTTCCGAATTCTGTGAAATTCCATGATTTACCAAAAAACGAAAAAAATGTTTTTAATACTTTTATGACAACGTTTGGTGTATATTGTTCGTTACTAGTCAATTTTAACTTTGAAGGTATGAGAAACACTGATTTTTTAAGGGAAAAAGATATATATATATATTTTTTTTCAATTTTGGAAATTCTGTGAGAAATGCTAAATTCTGCGATTCTGTGGCAAATTCTGTGATCACGGAAAATCATTGGCCCTAAGTGTGGGGTCCGTTCTACCTTGATTGTGCTATTTTGGAAGTGTCACCGAACAGTGAGAACTGTACAAAACAAATCGTAATCTCAAATGAATGACAAAAACAATTGTTGGTGCATACAATTTGAATCTCATACATTGTATTGCATTCCAAAGTCCTACCAGGAAAAGGAAGGCTGTAAACTGGGTGATGATTCCTTGCTAGAGGCAAAGGAATCTATGCAATTATGGTAATGTGTACATATCTGTGCATGTGTGGTGCTGTTTGTAAACACGATAAGCGAATGATGCAAGGTCAGATCATCCTCATACTTAGTAGGTGAATTACATTACAAAGTGGATTGGCCAGGGACTACTACTGTATTGAGAGCTCCCACTTAGTATCGTGTATCAGTGAAGGTTCAGGGTGAGGGTGTACATAAGCATGGTTCGGGTGGAACCATGTATCTTGTTTGCCTCTGTTGCATTTTCAGCTGGCACAGCAATATATAGAGCCTTTTGCAAATTCGTTACGCCATGTTCGTGGAATTTTTGAAGAAGTCCCACATCTAATCCAGCCAAAAATCTATGAAAGATTTCACACTGCTGTGCCCTTCTATCATAATTGGGAAACAATTGCCATAAAGCATGTTCGCTTAGCTGTGTAAAACTGAATACATTCGCCAGGATAATGGAGTCGGGCATTTATGAAAGCTTGAAATGTTGCTTTATATTGACGTTGTCCAAAGACGTTGTTTATTTCCCGAGATACGTTGACCTAATAGCTAAATGCCCCTCCATCTAATATAGATGGGAGGAGATTTGAAACATTTTCTGTGCTGACATTATTTGGATGATGAAAGTGATAAGCACTGCGGTTCAGGGCCCTTATATAGAAGTGATATGGCCATGTACTCGCCAGCATTCATTCTTGCTAAAGCTGTAAAAAACGGAATTTATTCACCTGCTGCCGCTATTTTCATCCTGAATGTTGTCAAACATGATGAAACAGTATGTTTCTGTCCAGTTAACTTTTCATATGATAGGTGGGTAGCTAGGCATTCAATAAATCAAATTCCTTTTCCAACAGTTTGAAGTATCTACTACTTCTCCCCACTGGATGTAACTCTGATATGGTTGTGACGATCTGCCATGGCTCCACCCACAAAACATCTTCTCTGACTGGCCAAGTGAATTTGTTAGTCCCACTCCTCTCCATGAACCTCACTTGGAGGTATTCCTCATAGATATCAATCAGTTGTGCGGGAAACCGTTCGTCATAATTAACTGCGAACAACCTGCCTGGCTTGTATACAGGTAGTTCTCTGTGTGTAGACAATGCATGGTCCTCCTGTGTAAGCACCTCGCTTGCAGCTGATCCAGATGATACCTCATTAACTGGCACGTCTGCAATCACTAGACACTGTTCTTCCTGAGGTGCGGGGCCTGGTGCAGCCTCTTCTCCCTCTCGTGGTGGTGGCATTGTCACATGTTTCTGGGGTGCGTTTGCAGAACCTGGTACATCCTGTTCTTCTTCTGTAAATGATGTGACAGGTTCCTCATGGGGTGGACCACATTCAACCACCGCTGTTCCCTCATGGGGTGGACTACATTCAACCACCGCTGCAGGTCCTGGTGCAGCCTCTTCTCCCTCTTGTGGTGGTGGCATTGTCACTTGTTTCTGGGGTGCATTTGCAGAACCTGGTGCATCCTGTTCTCCTTATGTTATTGTCACAGGTTCCTCATGGGGTGGACTACATTCAACCACCGCTGCAGGTCCTGGTGCAGCCTCTCCCCCCTCTTGTGGTGGCATTGTCCCTTGTTTCTGGGGTGCATTAGCAGAACCTAGTGCATCCTGTCTTCCTGTAAATGATGTCACAGGTTCCTCATGGGGTGGACTACATTCAACCACCCCTGCAGGTCCTGGTGCAGCCTCTTCTCCCTCTTGTGGTGGTGGCATTGTCACTTGTTTCTGGGCTGCATTTACAGAACTGGTGCATGCAATCCTTCTGTAAATATGTCACGGGTTCCTCATGGGGTGGACTACATTCGACCACTGCTGCAGGACCTGGTGTATTGCCACTGCCTTTTTGCCCTGCCATGTCAGTAGCTGCCAACTGTTTGCCCAGTAGGGTAGTCTCTTTCTGAAGGGCCTTTTTATATTGTCAATTGTTTCACCCAAGTCCTTCCGAACCTTCATCATGTTTCTTTGAACTGTGCTTGAGGTTCATCTCATGAATAACCTCTTTCATAGCGGTCATCAAATCAGGGTGCAATCTCGTTCTCAAGTCGTACTTGTTAACACTGTGGTTCATGACCATGTACTTGCCAGTATCTGTTTGCTTGTACCTTGCTAAATCTGAAAAAAACTGAATTTATTAACCACATATTGACAAATATATTGGAATAAATTCGCTAGTCTCGCTTCAACCGGCAACTTTTTCGAGACCTGAAAGGACCGAGACCACTGGGTGTCGAGACGGACAAAAAATGGTCTCCAGACCGGTCTCAAGACCTACATCACTGATATCGGCATATGCTAGTGGGATAGTTTTGGAGCAGGGGGGCTAAAATTGGAATGTTCCTAACCTTAAAATCACCTTCTCCCGGTGCGGAGCCAAATTCCCCCCTGGTTTGGGTCAGTTCTAGTTGTAACTCAAAATGTCTTGACTTTTCTTAGGCCTGATGCTTCCTTTCATCTTTTTGTCTCCCCTGAACTATGTTTAGAAGGAGACTTAGTGGTCACTATGGCATTTGTGTGTCCGTCCATCCCTCCATCCGTGCATTTTGCTTGTGAACAGCATATCTCCTGAACCATAGGGCTATGATGAGGAAATTTGGCATAGGGTTGGAGAGGCTTGGGTTGTCGATCTGATTAGATTTTCAGCACAAAATAGGCTAATTAATTAGGCTATATGGCCTAATTTGCCTGTGGAGCCTATGAAAGTTGTGATGATGGAATGTGGTAGAGAGCAAGAGAGGCATTTGTTCTCGAACTGATGAGTTTTAAGGGCAAAATATGCTAATTGGGTAGGCTAATATGCATAATTTATGCAATGAACCTAGTAAATGCAGTATCTGGAGATCTGTAAAGAGGTATGACGTTGGATCTTAGGATATAGTCAATATTTAGTGCCAAAAATTTTGAAGGTCATGTGGAGGTCATCAGGGTTCAACTGAGGTCCAATTACTCAAACTTGTTGTATTCACATGAAACTTGGTAAATATAGTGAACATTCGGTGATTTAAATGTTGAACGTCATTTGGAGGCCATTAAGGGTCATTTGTGGTCAAATTACTAAACATTGGTAGATTCACATGGAACTGATACATACAGTCAACATTTGGTGCCAAAAATGTTGGAGGTCATCAGGGGTCATTTGAAATAAAATTACTAAATATTGTTGGATTCACATGAAACTTGGTACATATGGTTAACATTTGGCAGTGACAAATTTGGAAGTCATCAGGTCATTTGAGGTCAAAGTACCAAACCTGTTTGGATTCGCATGAAACTTGGAACATGTAGTCAACAATGTGCCAACAATTTTGAAGGTCATTTGGAGGTCATCAGGGGTCATTTGAGGTCAAACTACTAAACAATAGATGAGCCGTCATCCACCTCGAGAAGGTAAAACAACAACAACGAAACATTGCCAGAAATTACTACTGATTTTGATCAAATTGTCAGAATACATTCGAAGCACTAATATGAGATGACCAGATCATAGCATTTCAGCAATCAAAGCGAAAACTATTGCTGCGTAAACAGGCAAGACTAGAGGTTCGAGAACCGCATTATATGAGATCCCCAAGGTCTTCTCCCTCCTACCTAATTTGTGTCCTGGTTTTGGTACGTTCTTTAGTACCCATTTACCATGAAATAAAATGATTTAACTGTGAATAAACCTAGTTACTATTTTATTCCTATTCCTTGTTAAAGAACTGGTGTTGTGACACTCTCTATCCTCTTGGTAACATGCTCTTGAACTACTCATTTTCCGGCACTGAATTATTTTTGGTAGTGTCAGTGTTTGATGATAATTTATTTGATCATCAGAATAACTTGAGTGAAATATTCGCAATATTAGCAGATTAGCAGGATGCATTTATAGCCACTTTAAGGCGATGACACTGCTAACTGAAATCTTCAGTCCTTGGCACCGAATCATCTCTGGTAATTTCAGTTTGTAATGATAATTTAGTTTCCCATCAAATGCCTCAAGTGAAATTTTCTCAATATTAGCAGATTGGGAGGATGCATTTCTAGCCACTTCAAGTCGGTGACACCGCTGACTGAAATCTTTGGTCCTGGGCACCGAATCATCTTTGGTAATGTCAGTGTGTGATGATAATTCAGTTTACCATCAAATGCCTTGAGTGAAATATTCACAATATAAGCAGATTAGGAGGACGCATTATAGCCACTTCAAATGGGCGACATCGCTGACCGAAATCTTTGGTCCTGGGCACTGAGTCATCTTTGGTAGTTTCAAGTGTGTGATGGTAATTTAGTTGAACTCCCCTAACTCACCCGAGTCTTTAACCCTATGGCTGTTATTAGTTATGGTGGGATTTGCGCGACACTGGCTTAAGTTTGTCCCTTTTGTTCACAACAGCCTGGCAGCGTCACGCCTCGGTACCCCTGTATCCCCCTGCTCGAAATTCATAGCACCTTTCGGCAGTTTTGAGCTATGCGTGGCCAGGGGAAGAGGTAGGGTCACATACGACCCAAACATGATCTAAAGGGTTAAACTAACAATAATAACAACAATAATCTGACCACAGTATTGTCTCCCAAGAAAGGCACGTATCCTGTAAGTACTCAAATAGTGGCAACGAATTCTTTGTCCATTGTGAGTCGTACAGATGAATTAGTGCTATTCAGAAGCAGGAACATTTCCTGAATGCTTGCCAGAAAAGCCTCTCTGCTGTCTTCCTGGTTTCACTGCATCGTTCAAGGGTATTTCTGTAGCAGATGATATAACAATTTGACCACGGTACTGTCTCCCAAGAAAGGCATGTATCCCCATAGTTCTCTGATGTCCCTCAGAAAGTGGCAACAAATTCCTTGTCTGTCGTGAGTAGAACAAAGAAGAATCAGTGCCATTCATATGCAGAAACATCTTCTGAATGATTGCCAGAAGAGCTTCTCTGCTGTCTTAGCTGCATCGTTCAAGGGTATTTCTGTAGCAGATATATGACGATTTGACGATGGTATTGTCTCCCAAGAAAAGCATGTATCCCCTGAGTAAATTAATGTTCCTCAAAAAGTGGAAACAAATGAATTGCCCATTACAAGTAGCACAAAGAAAAATCGGTGCCATTCAGATCCAGATACATCTTCTGAATGCTTGCCAGAATAGCTTCTCAGCTTTCATCTAGTTTTTAACTGCAAACCATCAGCGGTCAGTGATCTGACAAAATTTGCGGAATTAACCTTCATCATTAGTTTTGAAAGATTTGGCTCTAACAATATCCAGCCAAATATCTGTAACAATAAATGCATCTAAAAAAAAAGAAAGCCCCTGGGTCATGTGAAATAGCCCTGGCTCTCGATAAATCCTATCTGGGTTATCTCAAACCCTGGTACTTACTCATTGGTCTAGCCCTGGGAATTCTCTTTTCACATCTTCAATCAATCCTGCACAGACATCTGGTATGCACTAATAATCTGTCTAGTTGTGTGTTGTGGCAAGGACTTCAATACTTCGGTTACAACAAGGTCTTCTCTGGGTGCCTGTGGCACCATGGTGCTTCCTCTATTGAACTCAATTGTTTGATGATCAGTTGCCTAGCCTTCACTGGCTGGCTTCGGTCCTTACACAGACGTTAGGTATGAATTGAGTATTCCCCTAGTTTGTGTTGTTACCAGAATGTCAATGGATAGGTTACCATGAGGTGGTAGCGTGGCGCAGTGGATTACGTGTTTCACTTGCATTAACAAAATCACAGGTTCGAATCCCACTCGGTGTCTGCTTGCTCGTCAAAAAGTTTTACGGCTCCAAGGTTCCTTGATGAGCCATAGTTGGCTTCCTGAACCCATAGATTACGGTAAACTAGAGTGGCACAGCACAGCTCTGATGGCTTTTCTGGGTGGTTATGGCACGTTGGTGCTTCCTTTTATGAACAAAATTTTTCGATGATCGAATCCCTAACCTTTGCTTCACTCCGTGCGAATATTCGATGGCGGCTGCCCTTAATTTAACAATCACAGTGGCAGTGTTGGCATGAGAAGTAATTACACTTAAAACAATAATCAGTGACTTTCAGTTTTGTTGTACAAAAGCTACACTGATTTGTTTTACTGAATTATGGAACTAAAGTTTGAAAATAGTTGTTATTCTGTGAAAATAGTTCATCTGTGATGGTATTTGTGGCAACTTTAGCACAAAAAGTTGCTACATTTGGAGCAGTAGGCTGTGATGTTTATCAGTGGAAATATAAATGGATTAATTTCTAAACAACGGTGTGACATTCTACCCCGGTGCATTGTATTGATTTCTTGCCAAAGGCGAAAGGAATCTATGCAGTCACGCTGGTGTGTATGTGTGTCTGTCTGTGTGTGTGTATGTGACACTTCTTGTAATCACTCTTCTAAGTCAATGATGCAAGGTCGGATGACCCATAGTGACTACATGATCCCCATTGTTTTTTGGGAGAGGTCAGAGGTTATCTGAGGTCAACAGAGGTCAAACTATGACACATTCTTGTAAACGTGCTAAGTCAACCATGCCTGATCAGATCAAGTTCCAATTTGATGTGTATGTTTTTCATAAGGAGAACAAGAAGCCTGTTGATATTGGTGGAAGTCTGAGCTCAATTTTAGGTCAAAAGGGAAATTTTGTAAACTTTAGGCATTTTTGGTACTTTTTGCTTGTAAACACGACATGCCTTGTTGGATCAAGTTCGTACTTGGTATGTCTGTTCCCCTTAATGAGTACATGAACCCTATTCTTTTTGGGAGAGGTCAATAGAGGTCAAACTCTGAAAACCTTGTTAAGTCAACCATGCCTGATCAAATCGAGTCTAATTTTGTGGACATTTCTCATGATGAGTACAGGGACCCTATTGAGTTTGGTGGCAGTCAGAAGGTAAGCGGAGCCTGCGGAGGTGAGCAAAGGTTGGACACTGAAAACCATGTTTAGTTTACAATGCCTAGTGATTTTCATACCAGACTTTCAGTCATTTTACAATCAAGGAATCACTAATCCTTTTGGATTTCTGGTTTAAATAAACCCTTGACTTTCTTATCTAAACTACCCTGGTATTAGTTTAGACTTATGTTTCAGGTAAGCAAGACCTGTGTAGTGGTATTATAAGCTAATGCCTGTATGCATTTTTAATGAATACAATTTTCCAATACATCATTTGGGTATGATAAAGAACAAATTAGCCCCTGGGTCAAGTAGAATAGCCCTGGCTCTTGATGAATCATGTGAACAAGGGGCTACTGGGTTATCTCAAACCCTGGTACTTACTCATTGGTCTGGGAATTCTCTTTTCACATCTTCAATCAATCCTTGCAGAGACATCCAGTATGCACTAATCATCTGTCTAGTTGTGTGATGTGGCTAGGACATCAATACTTAGGTTACAACAAGGTCTTCTCTGGGTGCCCGTGGCACCATGGTGCTTCCTTTATGGAACTAAATTGTTTGATGATAAGATGCCTAGCCTTCACTGGCTGGCTTCAGTTCTTACACAGACATTAGGTATGAATTGAGCATCCTTCTAGTGTGCGTTGTGACAAGGATGTCAATGGATAGGTTACCATGAGGTGGTAGCGTGGCACAGTGGATTGAGTGTTCCGCTCGTAATAAAAAATCCTGGGTTCAAATCCCACTCATTGTCTGCTTGCTCTTCAAAAAGCCGTACGGCAGTTGTTGATGGTTTCGCAAATTTCTGGTTTTATCAAAAAAGCTGCACTGCAGTTGTTGAGGGTTTTGTTGTAATGAGAGAGCAATTCATTCATAGAAACATTAGGTTCATCAATTAGGTTTGGCACTGTGGTCTCGCAGTGGTGACTGTCAGGTTGCCACCACATATCAGCATTTAGGAAAGTGGCTAAAGGCTGAGAGTCCCACTCACGCCCGTCGGATGGGGATCTTAAATGGTGGTCCCGGGAGCAGGATGGGATTGTATGGTTACACGCCTGCCTGAGCCCTTGTAACCCTTGGTCGGCTTTCTTCTGTTAATAGTTCATCTGTAGTAGTATTTGTTACAGCTTTAGCACAGAAAATATTTGCACTTGAAACAATAAGCAGTGGCTTTTACTTTCTGTGTATAAGAAATACCTATAGATGATCACATTGGTGGCATTTCTGAGCTCTTGTGGCACTTTGACAATTTTTTTTGGTAGCACAGAAAATCTTTACACTTGAAGCAATAAGCAGTTGCTTTTACTTTGTACAAGAAATACAAACTAGATGATCACATAGCTCTGGTGGCTTTTCTGAGCCCTTGTGGCACTTTGACGGCTTTCTTCTGTTATTAGTTGATCTGTACTAGTGTTTGTGATAGCTTTAGCACAGAAAATATTCGCACTTGAAACGATGAGCCGTTGCTTTTACTTTGTATGAAAAATACATACCTATAGATGATCACATTGGTGGCCTTCCTGAGCTCTTGTGGCATTTTGGCGGCTTCCACCTGTGAGTTCTGTTATAATAGTTCATCTGTAGTAGTGTTCGGGACAGCTTCTGCCCAGAAAAACTTTACACTTGAAGCAAAATGAATTGTTATCTTTATTCCCACCGCGGGATCCCGCTTCATAACGGGTCCTCTTTTCATAGCGTGATCATGCGGGCGGGGCAGCACACCTAAGTATTAGCATGTGGCATAAAACCCTCCGCTTGCATGCAGATCAGAGAGATTACAAGAGAAGGCTAGACAATGCAAGGGAACAATGTAACAACTCTGTTAAGAGAACTAACAGTTGACGGGCGCTCGCGTGCAATTTGGACGAAGCCTTAAATATTAGTGGAGTGAGAAGACATTAATTATCGGTCTCACTGTCATACTATGGTTTATTACAAATTAGGAGTGGCTGTACGCACATGCTGTTCCTGCAGTGGCAGATACTGAGTTAAGTCTCGGAGGGATCATGTTTGCATATGTGCTAAAATACCATTTCAGAACTGATCCAGGGGGACAAACTAGGATGTATATAAAAAATCCATTGACTTGATAATTCTAGGGATGGGGAACAAGCAAGATATACAAACCTATGATCACGCAGCTCTGATGGTTTTTATGAGCACATATAGCACTTCAACAGCTTTCTTCTGTTATAATAGTTGATCTGTAGTACTTTTGACAGCTTTAGCACAGTAAATCTTTACACTTAAAGCAATATGCAGTTGCTTTCTTTGTACAGGAAATTTAAACTTAATATATATGATTACATAGTTCTGGTGGCTTTTCTGAGCCCTTGTAACCCTTGGTCGGCTTTCTTCTGTTAATAGTTCATCTGTAGTAGTATTTGTTACAGCTTTAGCAC
>JAODUJ010065767.1:0-11917 GCA_027564615.1 Psolus chitonoides | reverse complement strand
AATTAGGGTAATTAGCAGAATTTGCATATTGAGCCCATTAGGCTTGTGAACAGCATATCTTCTGAGCCATAGGTACTTATGATGATGAGATTTGGTAGGGAGTATGAAGGGCATGAGTTCACAAAATGTGATACTTAATTAGGGTAATTTGCATATTGGGCCCATTAAGTTTGTGAACAGCATATCTTCTGAGCCATAGGTACTATGATAGATGAAATTTGGTAGGGAGTATGAAGGGCATGAGTTCTCGAAATCATTAGATTTTCACTACAAAATATGATACTCAATTAGGGTATATAATTAGCAGAATTTGCATATTGAGCCCATCAAGCTTGTGAACAGCATATCTTCTGAACCGTACTATGATGATGACACTTGGTAGGGAGTATGATGGGCATGAGTTCTCGAAATCATTTAGATTTTCACTACAAAATATGATAATCAATTAGGGTATATAATTAGCAGAATTTGCATATTGAGCCCATCAAGCTTGTGGATGGCATATCTTCTGAACCATAGGTACTAAGATGATGACATTTGGTAGGGAGTATGAAGGGCATGGGTTCTCGAAATCATTAGATTTTCAGCACAAAATGTGATACTTAATTAGGGTAATTTGCATATTGAGCATGAGTTCTCGAAATCATTAGATTTACACTACAAAATATGATACTTGATTGGGGTAATTAGCAGAATTTGCATATTGAGCATGAGTTCTCGAAATCATTAGATTTTCACCACAAAATATGTAACTTAATTAGCAGAATTTGCATACTGAGCTCATTAAGCTTGTGAACAGCATATCTTATGAACCATAGGTAAAATCATGATGAAATTTGGTACTGAGTATGAAGGGCATGAGTTCTCAAATTGATTAGATTTTCACCACAAAATATGTTACTTAATTAGCAGAATTTGCATACTGAGCTCATTAAGCTTGTGAACAGCACATCTTCTGAACCATAGGTACTATGATAATGAATTTTGGCAGTGAGTAGGATGGGCATGGGTTCTTGAATTGAGTAGATTTTCAGCACAAAATATATTAATTAGCAGAATTTGCATATTAATCTCATTAGCTTGTGAACAGCATGCCTTCTGAGCCATCGGTACTATGAGGATGAAATGTGGTACATATAGTAAACATTTTTTGGTGAAAATTTTGAAAGCAATTTGGAGGTCATCAGGGGTCATTTTAGGTCAAATTACTAAACATTGTTGGATTTACATCAAACTTGGTACATATAGTAAACATTTAGTGTTGACAATTTTGAAGGTGATTTGGAGGTCATCAGAGGTGATTTGAGGTCACATTAATAAACATTGATGGATTCAAATGAAACTTGGTACGTATAGTAAACATTTAGTGCTTAAAATTTTGAAGGTCATTTGAAGGTCATCAGGGGTAATTTGAAGGCAAACTACTCAACATTGTTGGATTTACATCAAACGTGGTACGAATAGTAAACATTTAGTGGTGAACATTTTGAAGGTCATTTGGAGGTCATCATGGGTAAAATTATTGAACATTGTTGGATTTACATGATACTTGGTACATATAGTATTCATTTAGTTGTGAATTTTTTCAAGATGACTGAATCATAGCATTTCCAGGATCAAAGCGAAAAACCACTGTCAGGTAACCAGGCGAGACCAGAGGTTGGAGAACCTGTTTATAGTTCAAGCTCCTTAGGGCTAAGTCAGAGGGTAACAGGTGGGTCAAACAGATTGATGGATTATGTAAGAATAGTCCAAAATATTTAACAACCAGATCCAGCTACATGGCATGGTTCCAGAAATCCGGAATAGTGAAATATATTTGAATTGAAATAAATTTCTTTAAAATGAGCAAGTGTTATCACACCGGTTTTAAAGGTTCACTCTGAGGACAGATAGGACTTTAGGCCTATTTTTAGCAATGTGAGTTTTTTTAGGCAGGATTTATAAGGGTCACTGAATGGTCAATCTTTTATTGATTGAGTAGGCCTACTGTGATTTTTACAAAAAAATGCAGGGAATTCTTTTATGTAGTTTCAAAAGGCATAGTTTGAGGCAAAAATAGTTTTATGCAAGTTAATGACATGACTTGAAATTGCATAAACAACTTAGGTTTAGTCAAGTTTATTCCTGAGAGATTTTTTTCAATTTTTTTTTTTGCTTCATTGAGAAGTCTAGGAATTTTTGCAAATATTTTTGACAGATTTGTTTGTGTTGGGTTTTTCTTTTTATAGAGGGGGTTTGGCATTTATGGAATTTTTGCACATATTTTTGCATCTTTTTTTATGGTGTATGATTCTTGTGTTCGGTGTCAAACTGGTATCACACTAAACCACTTCTCACACTACAGGCTATGCAATCATTTTTTTGGGCATTCAGGCTACAGGCCACAATTTATCGCTATTCACTTTTTACCATGCTAGTCATGTGATCTTATCGAAGGCAATGATTGGTCACTCGAAAAAAACATGTGACAAATTTGTTCAACTCAATTTTATGATTGCTTTGTACAGCACGTAGTGAAAGGACTTATAGTTCATTACTCCAAATGTTATCGCCGACTGTGGTGGTGGGCGGGAGAGGGGAGGGGGGGGGTGTAAGCATTTTGAAATATTTGTTGCCAATCTGTCAATACCACCAGCACATATTCCAGTTTTGTACATCACAAAATGGTAGTCGCTGATTTATTACATTTTGTAGACTTTGGAACTTTTTGAAATAAATATTGTTGTTTTTTTTTATTTCTGGAAAAATTGAACTGCAACCGAGTGAATAATCTTCCAGTTTTTTTTTTTATGTCGTCAATATGCCGAAACCACCAGCACGTTATTTCAGTTTTATACAACATTAGATGAATTGTGAATTTTTTCGGGCTTGTTCAATAGGGAAAAATGTAGAATTTGGAACTATTTCAAGTATATAGTGTTATTTGTTGAACTTTATGATAAAAACAAAAGTGAAATTTTCCAAAGACTTTACATTTTTGAATGTTACCAATCTGCCAAAACCACCAGCACATTGTTTCAATTTGATACAAAATGACCAATGATAATAGCTTATTTATTAAAAACAATTTTATTTTTTATTTTTCATTCAGTGTTATTTGTTGAAATTTAGGGATTTTTTTTTTTTTTTGAAGTTTTTTAATGAATGTTAATGCCAATCTGTGAAAGGCAATAATACATTATTACAACATAACTTATGAATTTAGCTTTTCATTCAAAAACATTGTTTGAATTACATGCATATATTATTTCACTTCTATACAACATTGCCAATGGTAGTGCATTTTTTTATTTTTCATTATCCAATTTTCGTGTGAAGATCAATGCAACTTAGACCAACTAGCCTAACATTGATTTTTTGTGTGGAGGTCAATGTAACTTGGGCCTAGTCTGATGTACTCTAGGAATTATTGTGGACAATGCAGGGAGGCAAAGGGAGTAGTCCATATCCATGGGCGACAAGATGGAAACTAGGCTATGCTATTTTTAGGGTTGCCAAATAGAATGGACTTTGCTTATTTACTAAGACAAATCACTGTGAAGGAATTGGAAATGTTGTCTTCTTCATATTATAAGGAGACTGGGATGCTTGCTTCAATCAAATTTATATTTTATAGTTTTGCTCAAATATAGTATTTTCAGTGTAAAATACTGAATAATGTGATTATTGTCTTTTTAGGATGAAGAGGTGATTTTCGAGTTGCCCACTCGGTGTTAGCAAATTTCTTTAGTTTGATACAATATTTTGTTCAATTATTTTTTATTTCTATTTCGAGACGCAGCATTTCTTGTACACATTTATGAAAATTGTTGGCCTGACAAAATTGTTTTCTGGAAAGTTTTCTAAAGTTTCACCATTTGAATAAAATTTGGAGTGACAGTTCACATATTAAGACTACCGATACAAATGTTGGTCATTTGATTTAGTTTCAAAAATATTCCTGTTATTCTCAAATCCGTAGATGGACCACATACATTCCATGTAACAATTCTACATGCGTCCAGTTTTTCTATTCAGCATGGAATTTCAAGGTAACTCGATAGTTTGTTTGTTCTTTTATTTTATTTATCAATTTAATTATTTTAATTATTAATAATCTTTAAATATTAATATCTTTCAATGTTTTATCAATTTTATTTTATTATTAGTTTTAATATTGACAGTTTGAAAATTTCCATATAAAGCTATAGACAGTAATAGGTTTTTAAACATGCGCCCAGTTTACTATTCGGTATGGTACTTGACACACTTTTTTTTCTATCTCTTTTATTTAGATATATTCATATCAATAGCATTGAACAGAATTATAAGATACATGACTTACTTAAACATTTCTATAAAACGTTGAAGCCTATAATCATCATTATGTTTCTATAAAATGGAATATTAATATTTCTAACGAAAACTCAAACTTACTTGAAAAGGCTAAACTTGATATTTTGCTTCTTCTTTTATTTTAGTTATCAATTACATTTGGGAATTTTCAAAAAAATTATCTATATTTTATTCTTATTATTTTACTATTATTTTCTATATTGACAGTTCAAAACTGTTCCATATTAGGCATACTATTGAGACATTCGTTATTTATTCATTATTTATTTATTGAAGAATCCACACTTTTCATTTTTTTCTTCAAATGGACTGGGAGTTTTTAAATAAAGCCTGCCTATCTCATCTGCACTAATGGCAGTAGCTTATATATTGTAACATTTTTTACATAACTTTTCTCAAAAAACAATATTACTTTAAACAGAAAATATGTAAAATTTGACTGAATTTTTATCAACCTGATAACAAAATTGGTATTTATTACATTTATTGGGAAAGTCAAGCCACCTTTTATACAAATTGTGAATTTTTCAAATTGTTTGGAAGTTTTGGAAAAAATGTTGCCAATCTGTAAATGGAACCTGCACATTATTTCAGTTATTCATCCCCTTGAGTCATAGCCTTGCCATAATTTTTTTTTTTGGAAGTGGCTCAAGTAGTTTATATTTTAGCTGAGGAGAGGAGAGTAACATGTTGTTATTTGTTGGTTTTTGTTGATAAGATCATTCAATAACATCAGATAATCTCAAAAATAACTTTACTTTCAGAAAATGTTCCTGTATAAAGAAGTCATGGGAGTTGCATTGTTTGAAATTCAAAAGTTTATGCAGAATTTTTATTTTTATTTTTTCAAATTTTGTTATATATTTTTTTTTATGC
Source organism: Psolus chitonoides (assembly GCA_027564615.1). NCBI lineage: Eukaryota > Metazoa > Echinodermata > Holothuroidea > Dendrochirotida > Psolidae > Psolus > Psolus chitonoides. The sequence continues at coordinate 6,703 of JAODUJ010065767.1, read as the reverse complement.
AGAATATTTATGTTGAATCATGTGTATCACGAAGGAAAATTGCATGCAGAGTTTTGCCCGTCCTCCAAAACCTAAACATTCTTCAATTTGTGTACAAAGTTCTGAAACTTCAATGTATATAGACTACAGCTACAATGGGGAAGTACATATAGTCAGGTGAACCTGAATTGTGAGTTATGGTTGCAAATTTATAGTCAGTTAAAAAGTAATTTAATTGCTGAGAAATTTGTGAAATTTATGAAAAGTTGGAGTCGAAGTGGGTCTAATGGGAGGAGGAGGTTTCCTCTTTATTCCAAATAGACCAAAATGTGGAAAGTTGGAGTAACAAATTTTTATTTGTTGGAACTTATGAAAAATAGTTAAGCGAGTATCACCCTTTTTGGGTGCTGGGAAAAAGCTTTTCCCACACAAAACATAGGTCTTGCTATATTGTTCCCGACAATTATTTATGAGAAAAGTCTCCACAAAAGTTTCCTCTGATGTATACATTGCCCACTTTGGGGAGAAATGAACCTGAAAACTTGATAGTGACAGTTTTGTAATAGATTTTTTTTAAATGGACGGGAAGTTACACATGATTTCAATTTAATACAACATGACCAACGGTAGACCGTGAGTAAAATCATAGTTTAGTTGTTTGTTTATTTGTTTGTTTTTCTTTCAAAATAAGAAATATTTCTGAGAAGTTTAAACAATTTTGTGTTTAATATACACCGCTACAAAAAACCATAGGCCCATGCGCTACTTTTTTTTTCTTCAATATTAGTAAACATACTATGGAACATGCAACTTCTTCACTCTATGTTTTCCCATTTCTGTGTGGAGATCAACGTTGCTTTGGCCTATAGCCTAACCATGGGAATTATCTTATGCTGGCCTAACTCTGGGAATTATTGTGGACAATTTGTATAGACCCTAGTACAAGGCGACAAAGGGGTGGATCCATGGGTCACCAGCGGGTGGCTAGGCTGTACCATTTTATCGGGGTCGCCAAATAGAAATGATTTCCCTTAGTTTAGTGGAAGAATCTTTGTTAATATTGTTTTACTCAGAGTAAGAAGTGAGATGCTTCCTGTACAAAAATAAATGGGTAAATGTAGATATATAAAAAAAATGTTTTTTTGTCATCCTGAATACTGAAGTGAAGACCTCCAACAATTGGAAGTTGGGCACATTTGTTTTGTTTTTATACTGAAGTGGAAAACTGTGCATAAAAAAAATTGGGATATTATTTTCATTTCGGATATTTAAGGTGAAAAACTTTAACAACTGGAATTATTTCTCTGTTTTTTTTTGGCCTCACAAAAAAGTGACAAAAAATTTCATTATTTAAATTTTGAATGGTTATTTCAAATTTGGATACTTAAGTGACACCTCCAACAACTGGAATTTTGGAAATTGGATGAATTTGTATATTTCTTGTGTCATTTTGGATACAAAAGTGAAAACCTTTAGAAACTGCAACTATTTCACCAATATAACTAAGATTTCTTTGCTTGAAACAAATGGAGAAAGTGCAAACAGAACAAGTTGTATGCCATTTCTGTACTATTATATTCGGAACTAAGAAATTTCTTGCAAACATAAAAGCAATGGTAAGAATTATTTTTTAGGCACTTCCCACTTTAGGAGGTGGGAGCATGAAAGGTAGGGGTTTGTATTGGTTACTACATTAATATTGTGTTAATTATTTTGTATAGGATTGTTGAGACCTCAATAAATTGATCTTTGTGAGCTAGTTATCATTTTTAGACTACTGTTTTGAAAGATGGCAAGATGCTGATCATTATGATTTTAAACAACTGTAGAACCAAATCTTTTTCTGTAGTTGGATGTTAAGATTAGCTCAGATTTTAGGCTTCAAATGTAATACAGTAATTATACAATTATATGAAAGAGGGTTTTAGGTGGAGGTGGGGCTATTGAGCATTAGAACAAATAGTTGAAAGTATTGATATTGAATTGTTTAGTCACACATTAGGGGTATGTTAGTTAGTACATGTTTAGGTTGCATTATTTATTTCAGTTGCATTGTATTGCAATGTTAATTGCCAAATACGATTAACAAATTTATAATCATCCTCACCTTCAAAGAACAATTGGTTGAAAAATGTTCTGAAAAACTTTTTCCAACAGATTTGGCACCCGAAATAATAATATCAGTTTTATATCAAATGTTTTTTGTCATATATTGGGTTATATTGCTTAGTAAATTATTAGAAATAAAGATCCCACTAGAAAGTAGGGTGAAAATATGCAATTGTTGGTTTATCTGGAATTCTTTTAGGAAAAAAAATACTGCATGAAGGATTTTGGGGCCCTGGTCCAGTGCAGAGAGTCAAAGCGACTCGGTCATGAATGGTCTGCCTGAGGGGGAGAATAATATGGTCAACAAATGTTGGGTCTGAACTTGACAATAATAAAGCTAATATAAAACACATTAATTTTTTGTTTATTCAAATTATTTATAAAGAAATTATCAAGAGAATGAAAATGTTTAATTGGGTAAGTTTTCTATAAAAAAAATCAATTTTGCATTCTTAGTTTGAAACAAATACTGAAAAAAAACATGCAAGTAAATATTGGTATAGCTTTCTGAACTTTTTAAAATTTTAATTAATTTTTAAAGGAGCTTAGTGTTTTTGAAATTAAAATTATTTAGAACAATACCATATTTTGCTATCATTTTATAACTCCATGAAATACCTCTTGGGTCCAAAATAAAAGGAAAATGAAGATTTTGTATATCAAAATTTTAGATAAAAACATATGATAATTCAATTTCTGCAATTTTGAATTGTATATCGAAAAAAATAATTTTAAAAAGACTTGCAAGTAAGTAAGTGCTGGTGGAACTCTGTATCTTTGTCAACTTTTTAAAATGTTAATGAATTTTTGGAGGAGCTCAATGTTTTGTGTTTTTATTTGAATTAAAAATATATTTAAAAAAACAACATGCAAGTAAGTATTGGTGTAACTTTGTAAAATTTTAACTAATTCTTAAAGGAGCTATTTTTTTTACAATTCCAATTAATTTGAACAATAATGTATTTTCTATCATTTTATCACTCTGGTAAATCATTTTTGGTCCGAAGTGAAAGGAAAATGAAGGAGGGATTGTGTATCAACATTTTGGTGAAAACATTTGATAATTCAAATTTTGGATTCTAAATAAAAAAATATAAAAAAAAACATGCAAGTGAGTATTTGTGCAACTCTGTAACATGGTAAACTTATTAAATTTTCAATTAATTTCTAAAGGAGCTCCATGTTCGTTTGTTTCAAGTCTGAATTGAAAAAATATTAAGAAGAAAACATGCAAGAAAGTATTAGTGGAAGTTTATATAACTTTTTAAACTTCGTAAAATTTTAATTAATTATTAAAGGGCTTCAGTGTTTTTGAAGTTGAAATTATTTAGAACAATATTGAATTTTGCTATCATTTTATCACTCTAGTAAATAAATGCTGGGTCAAATTAAGCAAAAATGAAGGGATTGAGTATCAAAATTTTGGGTGAAAATATTTGATAATTCCAGTTTTGTGATTTAGGATTCTCTATCGAAATTTTTTTTTTTTCAAAAACATGCGAGTGAGTATTGGCGGATCTTATGAAATTTTTGTGGACTCTGTAGAATTTTCATTTATTGTTAAAGGGGCTCAGTGTTTTTTGTTTTAATTTCTAAATTGAAAAAAAGTATTTAGTAAACAACATGGACATAAGTATTGGTGTAAACTTTGTCAAATTAATTGAGCTTAGTGATTGTGATGGAAGTTTGAATCTATTAGAACAATATTAAACTTTATCATCATTTTTATCACTTTTACGTCGCAAGAAAAAAAATATGATGTCAAAGTTTTACATTAAAAAATGTGATCTTTCAAATTTTCCTAATAAAATATTGCATGATGATTGAAAGGCCTCAGTGCATAGAGCCAAAACCATCAGCTTCTTCGATAACAATTTTTTAGAATAATGTTTGTAACATTTTGGGTTTTGGCAATTTTAACTTGATTTTCCGAATACAATTTGGTGGTTAATTCTCCTGATAAAGTCAACAAAAAAGACTCAACAATTTCATTTCAGTATTTTTTTCTTCAGAAATGTTGTTTTAGTCTAAATTCAAAGTTTCCCTCAAGTTTACCAAATAGCTTGGCAATTTGAATTTTTTAGAAATTACAATTTATTGTTAATAACTCAGTTTAACCCTTCCACTACTAATTGTCTTGCAAATGTAGAGTTAGAAGAAATTACTTATTAGGAATTTTTTGATACCAATAAATTCTGTGTGTGGTAATTTTTATAAATTTATTCTAACAAATGAAAATTCTTTTGTTATCTTTTGTTCTTAATGGGGACACTATAATGTTTTATCATAATTATAGAGAATATAGTTATGGCTCATGGGGATTGCTCCTTTAACTCTCTTGAAAGCAAGTGAATTACATAGCAACTGCCCAGGGTTTCCTGTGTAAAGATATAGTATTTGCAGAACGGTTTTAAAGGGGAAGGTCTGTTTGCATTGTTGACTTGACGACTTCAGTAGTGGGCGAGTGTTTAGAATTTAATAAAAGCCATTCATGTAGCAATAAGTTATGCCATCATTATGCCTATATACACATATTATGTAAATTCACTCCTGTCCTGGGTTTCATTACCATCGTGACTGACTGATCATGATAAGCTGGTTAAATAACAAACAGAGTTATTAGTAATTACTAGTTTGGATGTTCAAATAATACCCTTCCCTACCCTCATTTTTATTTGCATTAAAGGTCATTTTCTGAATGCTTAATATGCCATATATCCATGCACAGGACTACAGTAGTGCTCTGAGCACAGTCAGTGTTTTATTCAAGTGTTTTGGCCAAAAGACAATTTGATAACTATAGTTGTAAAACATGAGGATTGGGCACAGAGCTTTAAATTATTCATTTGAATATTAATAGAGGGGTGTGTACACTCTGGAGTTAATAGTAGACACACTCTTCTGGAATTTGATTGGTCCAATCTGAAGAACACAAAGGCCTTGACAAATGGAGCATGCACTCTCGGGTGTTGATACATGAGTGTTTGGGTTCTATTGGTGGCTTTTTTTTTCGAACAGGGAGCCTGATTGCCAGTGCTTGTGATTGTGTGGATGGCAAAATGGAAGGCTACAACAGTCGGGCTATATGGGGGATTGGCGTCTCGTGGGCTGCTTTGGCGTCATGGATGCAAGACAGCCATATAGATCAGAATATTTTGTGGGGAGCAGACGCTCTCTGGACTTCTTCAGCGACAGACTGGCTAAAAGTTTTGCATTTACATCCTTGGAGAGGAGATACCCTTCTATCACCTGAATTTATCAATTCATTTTGGGTGAGTACCAAACTTTGATTTTATTTTCTGCTTTATTTTATTTTCTGCTTTATTTTATTTTTTGCTTCGAATTGCTGTTAGAGGACAAACCTGGTGTAACACTGTATATTTCTTTTTGATCAAATTTTCTAGAAGTGTAATTTGCTGGTAATTTTGAGAAATATCATTTCCAAACCCTAAAGGTTTATTAAATTTTCTCATAATGTAATTTTCTGATAGTTTCGATAAATATATAACATTTTCAAAATTGGAAGGTTTGAAAAAAAACCTATTAATTCACACTATTTTTTGTTCACTTTCATTGGTTTTTCATCAATCGTAAATCCTTCTGGCTTGAATAAAGTTCATTCCTGTTTACTTAATGTTGGATTTGTGATCTTAAGCAAAATAAAAAATGTCCAAATAATTTCACTGTGTTTTCAAAATTCAACTCATCAATCACCTAACAAATAAATTCATCAAAACAAAATGCATGTAAAAAGGCAAAACAAGAAATTTTCCTCTGATTTTTTATTATGTTATTTTAATAATTTTTTGCTCCTTAGTTACTAAGACAAAATAGATTATTTGGGTGATCAAAAGTATGGTAAGGTATATATTACATAAAAGTAACCTTTTAAAATAACAAAAGTAATACCCGAATTTGTTGTTTTGTAAACATTTTGGGAAGATGATTTTTTAGGATTCTTATACATTTTCACCAAAAATATGAATAATTAAAAAGTTCAAAAGAAATTAATTTTTTACAATTTGTTTAAAAAATATGAATAATTAAAAAGTTAAAAAGAAATTAATTTTTTACAATTTGTTTCTATCCATAATGACAAAAGTTTTTCTATTTTGTACTAATGGAAAAAAATCTGAAAAAATAAACAAAAATCATCGGAGAATAATAGAATCTTGAAAACCACAAATGTAATTGCAGAATTTATTATTTTAAAGATTTTTCTTTAGCTTTTCTGTTTTAGAACATTTTCTCTTAATAATATTAAACATTGTATAAACAAAATGATTTTTAGGATTGTTAGTTTCTAAGTTGTTTTTTACTATTCATAAGTTTGTTTCATTTTCTAGATTTCAGTAATGTTTTGGAAACATTTTCTCTCTCCAAAATAGGGAAAAAGTATTTGTTTGATTTTTTTTTTTATATAATTTTTTTTATTGAGTTTTCACCTAGAAATAGTTTTGTTCATATCACATTCCAAATTTCAATTATTTTTCACAATTCTTCTCCACTTAAAGCAAACAGGATTTTTAATATGAAATGTGCTAATTTGTGTAATAAAATTTATTTACCTCCCCAATGTCAAATGTTTGTTTGCTATCGATAATTATAGGTTTTC
>JAODUJ010065656.1:0-11918 GCA_027564615.1 Psolus chitonoides | reverse complement strand
TTGGCCTCCTGGACCCGTAGATACCTAAACCTGAACCTAAATCAATGACTGGAGATGTTTATTAACCCTTTATCTCAGGAATCAGTCCAATGTCGAACAAATCATAAAATGAGATAGCAACCCCATATATAATGTGGAGCCAAGTCTAAACAAATTCAGAATGTTTGATTACATTCAAATTTGATGCAAAAATTTACCTACGGTTCAGGGTCATTTATAGTTATTCGCCCAAAAAATCATGAAAAATAGCAAAAGATGGTAAATAAAAAATTATAGGATCGTGAAATTTCATTTAATGTATAAAAGTCTTGCAGGCTGTATACCCGTCCACTGCATACGAAAGATATATCATCATCGCTGGGGTGACACACTCTGGGGTGACACACTAAATGACATAGGCTAGTAATATGAAAACTCATGGAAAATAGCTGATCAAATAGTTGATTTCAATAAAAATCGTGCTGGTTCGTGTGTTGCCAAATTGTCATCCTGTGTAATCCAAACAATACTATTGTTGTGTGATAGGGATTTAGAAATAACTTAAACTTCGGATCTATAGCTTCAGAGCTATTTTAGTTTTGTGACGAGCATGCACGACGAACATCCACCACTAACTGACTAATTAGCAAAAGTTTGTTGCCAAAACTTTCAAATCTCGAACAACGGAACATAATGCAATAAATTTATGGAAGTAAATAATAGGCAATGTTAAGATTGTCTGATGAAATTAGATGATATCATCATGTTTGTTATTTCCTCAGTAATTCAATATTTCTTTAACCCCTGGAAGCCAAGTGATTTTGAATTTGTAGTGTTCTCTTATCACATCTACTTCTTGTCGGAAATATTCTTTTTAATTTTATGACACTATATACACAGAGTGGTTACCGATTTCAACCAATACACGCGACATGTTTATCTCCACACACAGAATTAAAAAGGTGAAAAATCCGAATGTTTTTTTCAGTGATGAATATGAGCAGATACCACCGCCCCATGTAACCTACCTGCCTCTAAAATCATTGTGTAGCCTATACTGATTCTGGATATGTATGGGATCGGAAGTACATGAAAAACCACTTCCATAGCAAGAAGACACATTTTTTGGAGGGGCACCAGGTATCCAGTACTCTCACAAGTACCTAGAGTGAAACTACCCCTCCCTCTGCGATCACCACCATGAACAGGGGTTTGGATTTGGTAATTTCGTACGCCATGGGACGTATTGATACCGATTTATCGTATCATTTATAGCCTGTAGGCTCTATCCCACAACAACATTACCGTATAATTCAGTATCGCATTTGGCCGGACAAGAAAGGTTAAAAGTCAGCATCAGCATCTTGGATTTGCTCTAATCAGACTTAAAAGCTTCTTACACCCTCCAAGTTAGAGAGGCTTATTAGAGACTGACGTGTCATGATGTTAGTTGTATTCATTTTCTTAGATTATATTCCCTGACTTTTTATAGCGTTATTGATGCATGCATTCCCAGCGGTTCTGTGTCTTCCCGGCTGATAACAGTTACTGCGCGCGGTCAATCTGAGTGGCCTGAAATATGACTACTAAAGCCCTCTGTAAGGCTATCCCCTCATGGGATTTCGAAGGTTAAAAAACAGCAACGCGAGAGGAAATCAGAGAGCTTCGATTTCCATATTTTGTTTTGTAAAACTGCCCAGAGACCTGGAGTTGAACAGTTGAAACGAGAACATTCCAGCTATTTTTATACAGTACACTAACTGACTAGGGCAACTATTTCATTGTACGAGGAACACATCGGGCGGCGGATGGGCAGTGGTGGAGGAATTAGGGAAAGTATATTTGAGTGGTGATCAGAGAGATTGACATTTCGGTACGTTTGAAACAATAATGATTTGGTATGATATACGGTCCAGCACTTTTAGGCTGCAGTACTAGCGCTCCCACTAACACTGAAGAGGCAGATTTTCAACCAGTGCATGATTCCAGTACTCTCCTATGGAACAGAAACTTGGACGACTACTAAAAGACTGGAAATGAAGCTTAGGCTTAGAGTCACAGAGAGGGCAATTAAATGGATCTTAATTGGGATCACAAAGAGGGATAGGGTTAGCAACCAAGATTTGAGGACAAAAACAGAATTAAAAGATATAATTCAAGAAATGAAATCAAAGAAGTGGAGATGGTATGGTCATCTAGCTAGGGTACAGATGGACTCACAAGTTAACAGACTGAACCCCGAGAACACATACCAGAGGAAGAGGCAGGAGGTGGATGGATGTCATCAGAGAATATGGTACGCTACATGGAAAACAAAAGCACAGAACAGAGTGGAATGGAAAATTGAAAAGAGGTCTTTCTTCGGCAGTGGAGCGAACTAGGCTAGAATCAAAATAGATATATAGATAGATAGCCGACTAGCGCATTGGTGGGATCCACACTAGTCCCACGACTGCTTGTTCTAGTCCTTAAACATGACGTTAGAATCCGATAGACTACACATATCTCCATAAATGCAGGTTTGTGGAGCGTGCCGTAATACCCAGTCTGGTTCACAAACTAGTTTGTCCCCGCTCCATTGTTTGATGCCACAAGCATAGGCATTAGCGGCGCCAGGATCACCACGACGGGTGTGGGGGGGGGGCGACAGAGGGGGCCAGATAGGCACCACTTTACACACTGTATATGGCATAGCCCTTAATTTTCCCCGACAGAATTTCCCGACGAGAGGCCAGCACCGCCCCCCCCCCCCCCGGCCCCCGACAGAGGGCACGTACTCCGGCATCATTGCTAGCGCCGCCCCTGAGCATAAGTTGGCAGTAGGTACCCTTTTCAAGTCTTTGGTGTGCCCCTATAACCCGGCGGGGAATCGAACTATGGACCTCTCAGCTGCAACTCAACACCGATTCTCTAATCCCGTGTTGGCCATGCAGTCGGTATTCTGCACGGTTAGGCATTTAAAATGATACAACTTTTACTCTCCATTACGTGGTAATTAACACTAATAGTACATATTTCCCCGACGTGGTTGTTTAGAAAGGGTGAAACATTCATAAAACACATTTTATTTGATCACTGCACTTATCGTACAAACCCAACAATTAGTTGTAATAATAACCAGACGCAATTAGTTGTATTAACAACCAGACGCAAGCCCGAGATATATCTAATTTTTAATGGAAGAGGATGAAACGAACACACATTTCACCATTCCTTTAAATGTTGAATGCACACTAGAGTGACCAGACGATCGCTGCAGTGCAGTTAACTCCTTGATTCAAGCTATACTGAGTTACTTATAGCTTTCACATTTCTATTCGGCACACCGAATGCGAAGATATGTTATTGGGGAGGGGCACATAAAAATTGTATTTTATTTTACTTCACTTTATTTGATTTTATTTCATTTTAAAATTAAAATACGCAACTTGGATATGTTTACCGATATACAATCAATAACAAAACTGGTATTGTTGAGATCCTGAGTTTTTAAAACAGGTTAAGGTTATATGCTTGATCAAAGTGATTAACAAATTATTTGCAATTTTCAACAGGTCAAACCCGTATTTGATTACTATAGTTTTTTGTAAATCAAAAATGAATGTGATAATCCAAAATTCATATAACAATTTAAATGATTTAAGACATGTTTTTATTTTTGTTCTATTATAACAAACGATGTACGCTCCTTTAAAATGGAGTATAGGTTATATCATATATTTATTTTTATGTATCTGCACGAACGGCTCTCCTCGCTTTTCGACCATCACTTATGGTTTAGTTGCAGCTTATGTCATTACAAGACATCTCAAGTTACAGAATATATTGATCGCACACGAAAATAGTCGTATTAGTTTCAACTCTGATTAATTTATTCACAGAATCAATGCACGCAGTCTGAAGAGCGTAAAAATATCTTTAGACTAGGATTTTACGCCATGGTCGTGTATTATTGTTGATAGAAATATCAATATTGGCACAGGGGGTGATTTTTTGGCAAGAGGTGGTAAACAAAATGTTGTCTGAAAAATCGAAAAACAAAAAAGGTCTTTCGAAAATGGAGACTAATAACAGCCTGCACTATTTAGGGCGTTCATCTATATCAGTAAACATGAATCAGTGAAAAGGAAAGATATGTAAGAGTCATCAGTGGGCAGTGGGCAAGACCTCGAAAGGACTTGTACGGGAAGCTGGACGTTCCCGCCCACCACGAGTATCCCACTTATCGATAGGTATTACAGGGTAGGATGAACTCTACATCCTTGGTTGGAAATCCCCCTAGGAGAGGACGACTCCGAACAACAAATCTGCATCTGTCGGACTATGAGCGTCAGTCCACCCAGTCCGCCCGCATCGGAATGCCGGGTGATCAACTGAGGCAGCTACTAGCTACTTTACAACGACAACAATGGAATCAATCAAGTTAAACGTCTCGCTTGTGCTGATTGGCTGGTCAGTCATGCGAGAGGGTGGAGAGAGGACTTCACAATGATCCGTCTTCACTTGAAAAAAATTACATGTGCTGGTCAGGCAATCAGGTTCGGACCTGACTGCCTACTCATCTGTCGGATCAACAGGAGACGCCATCGTGTACCACCTATAAGACTCACCCCGACGAAACCAAGCAGGCCTTTTATGACGAACTAAATACACCTCCCTGTGACAAATTAATTATCATGTGTATCTTTAATGCCAATCGCTAGAGTTAGATCAGATGCAGATTCATGGAACAAAGTCAACCCTAGGACGTCATAGTTTTTTGGGAATACCAAGTTAAAATGGATTACTTATTCTCACGAATACCGTGTTTCCACGACGCAATAAGTCAAATACGGACCTGCATGAATCCGCGCTCTAAGCAATAGTATTTTATAGACTACATCATATTCAGGCAGAAGGATTTCCTTGGTTTGGAGATAACCAAGGCTTTCAGTGATCGTGAAACTTTGTGTGCACTTGAATGTCTTTTAATTTCGTCGAAAATACTTTGGAATTCTGCCTAGGGCAAACACTTCTCTTTCCCTCTCTCCTCCAACCTTTTTAAAATAGATATCGTGCAAATAATAAAACTTCCTGTAATAGATTTTCATGGAAATAGGTCGAGTCGTTGAATATATCGATGATCGCTTTCCTGATTGTCAAACATCGTTTGAGTGGAGTATATTTCAGTTAACAGTGCCCGTTATTGGGGGTCGTACAAACAGTCGAATTTGTCCTGTTTTAAACTTTAAATTGTGAAAATGATTCTCGATTGTCCTAAGATTAACTGAGCCTGTTCAGATCCATCTAGCATTAGGAAAAAACAGTCAATCCTCACACAGCAAGTTCATGAGTTCACGCGACCAGTTCTCTTCAAGCTCAGTCACTGAATATTTTCAGTGGATTTTCGTGAAACAGGGCCTTTTCGGTTCCCAATTTTGACAAGTTTATTAGAACATAAACTTTTCTTTGATATGCGGTCAATAAATCTCCACGAATCCGTGTATATATGAAATTAGGAGAAATACAGCACAAGTTCCAAACGTATCACCCGTGGGTGCATGCATGTATTGATGTATGTAGGCCTTTGCCATGTAACGTATGGCCTAACTTCAAGCGAAGAGTTTAATGGCATGCCTATCACCATGAGGTTATTACTGTAAATTTATTTTGAACGATAGGTAGTTGTTCGCAGTATACAGTTGCAGTCGGTATATTCGCTACAAGTACGAGTGACTCGCGCAACATAGGCATACGTACGTTGTCTAATGATATAACACCCGGTAACTGCGCCACATTGTGACCTTGTCTACGGACTATCAATGAATTTGCTGTCAACTTGACCTATTGCCACCCCTAGTATGAAGTGAATTGGACACCCCAGACAAAACAAAAAAGAAATACCCTTTCTTCAGTTTTTGTGGTGTATATATCAAGTTGTGCTACCGATTGATTTTATCTAAATGTGGTTGATTTTTCCCAGTGATTCGAAACCTTATAGGTTGCTCTTTGAAAACGGCCAAAATCGTATAGTTTTCTCAATTTCATACCCCGATTGCCATATAAATTCTTCGTTTAACAGAGCGAGTTAATAGCTTGCAAAAATACCTGGTCCATCTAATTAGCTGTGCAAAATGCAATGACGGCGCGTGTTTTATTCATACTCACGATGCGTTGTAATGAATAGCGGGTGTTATTAAACAAAGCGTTCTATTGGTAAGTAGTGTGTTGAATAAACTTACATTTTGTGACTAGAAAATAGCTCCCTGCTACTTTGGGAAATATAATGCCTTTAACCATAATAATGGCGAGCTTTCTAGAACCGATGTTGTTTAATTTGTTGTGTGTTTTGGACAGTACACTAATCAGCAAAATGTTTGCTCGCTGTTTGATTATACGATAAACTTGACAGCTGTTTAAAAGCGTTCTCTCGGCTCACCGATTTTAGGAATTTCATTTAACGCTAGACAGCGTTTAGTTTATATGTATTCTCATCAATACAACTCTATATATATTCATTCATGTGAAGTCGTTTTCAAGGTACAATGTTTTAGCAATAAACCAGCTTATATTGTCAGCCTGTTATAGCACAGAATACCTTATTACACCTGCCAGTTTAAAGTCACTGTGGTACATGATTTTCTTGTATTTTATGCCGTTTGGGAATGCCAGTAATGTTCTTCAGTATAAAATAGTAAATTGTTCTTTGTTAAAAAAGCTTTCATCGTATCGTTTTTGACAAATGCCAGCATATTTCCGGAATGTTATGAGAGCATCCGAACTAATTATAGGTGCTTGAGTGGCCTGCGATGTCACTCGTGTGTTATACACCGTATCTACATTGTATATCGATATCGCTTGGTGACGTCATTCGTTGCAATGTCACTACTGGCTAGTAGTTCGAACAAGTGGAGCTTTCAAACGAGATAAAAGTGAAACCGGAATAATTAGTCGGGACGACAATTCATGATGTCAATCACTCATTAAAAATGTGATGTCAGGCTAAGTTACAAATATATTCTGGTTCTACCACGAACTATCAGATAATGTCAAAAACCGTTTTTTTATACAAATTCACTGTTCCAAAATGGGTGGAAAATGCAATCTGCCACTTGGATGCACTGCATCATTAATTAGAATACGAGCTTAGTAGGTCTTTGTTTTGCAACATTGTTATCCCGTCTAATCCAAACATTAGTATTTTTGTGAAATATATAATTCGACACTTTAACTGGAAAGGTATGCCTAACATGATGTGGTTAGAGTAATCGCCTATCACCTGGGAGGTCTGGGTCCGATTCCCAGGCCGGATCAATTAGCCAGAGACCTGAGCATTGGTACATACTACCGCCTTGCTTGATGCGCAGCGTAAAAGGTTGGAGTATGGAAAGTGGACGTTAGCCGGGTATCTGCTAACTTTGAAAATCTACCCAAGAAGCCTTTTGACTTGGACCGCTGGTGTATGCCGGCAGCTCCAGCGACTGAACAGCTGCCACATGAGTAAATCATGCATACATACATTCTAGTGAAGAACAGGGCTGCTTAACACGAGCCTAGTCCAATTAACATAAATTCTCAATTGCCCAAACTTCCAAATTTCAATCAACGCAACATTCATAACTTAGTTTATACAGCAATAGTTCCTGAAATGCAAACTCAGTGAACTTCTTTACCCATGTTTTTTGCTGGTCCCGAAGGGAACAAGCCTGTATTCCTCTTTGTTTCTCCGTCACGCCGTTTCAGCTCGGCCGTTTTAGGTCACGTGACGGTCAGTGTTGCCATTATTTATATTGGTTGTAATGAACGTAATGCAATAGGCCTATCGTGTGTAATGAGTGGTGGTAAATCTTACAATGAGAATACAATTAGAATGATGACACTGGATGTAATATCAGCCTATTCAATAGAAAAGATTGCCAGCTGATTACAGATGAATGGCTAAATGTGGAGGTACGGTGGATACAGTTTACAGTTACTGATGGAAGGCAAAATATGACTAAATCGGAACTCAAACTGATGGAACACCAGATCTAGAGCGTAGGCTACATGATTGGGGGAGGTGCGGTGTTAGGGGTGGGGAAGGGAGGGGGGGGGGGGGTGCGATGTGAATGTTAATTGTGATATTTTGTTAATTGTGCTATTGAGTCTGAAATTCGATGTTAATGTTATTATACTTCGAAAATCATTGCACTACCGTAATTGATAAAATTAAAACAATCGTAGTCATGGCTATTCGAGATGGACGATGACGTCACTATCACGTAATATTTTCCATCCACTGCGACTGTACCTCCACCCCAGGACTAAAGCCCAAGTCATGTTCGGTGTACGTTTGGAACTGTGCTCCCCAGACTCGGCAACCCCTTAGACCAACTTTATCTGGGACCAGCTTATACAAGTTGTGCTCGTTCTTGTTGTGTAAGGTTCGCAATGTTTCTGGATCTGCCTCGAAACGTAAATAGCTTTCCGGACAGAGTGACCCTGACAATTGATATTTTTGGACAATAAATAGCACCATTCTGCATCTAAGCAGTTTAAATCATACCGAATTTCCCAAAAGGGGTGTCCCTTAGGGGGTCACCCCCTCCTCTTAGACCCCTCCCACAGGACACGAACCAGTAATACGTCCCAGATCTTCCCCTCCCTATCTTGAGGGTGGCGCCGCCCCTGAACACACCAAATTAAAATGTCAAAGTACTTAAAGTTTTTGAAAAATGTAAGGTTTTAGAATAGTGACTGCTGTGCTCAAAAATTCTACACTCAAACATTTCCAAGAAAAATTATTCATCCAATTATAAACAAATACATAGGCTACTCAGACAAAGTGCCATAGTCACGTCATGAGATCAGCTGAAGCGCTCTTGTTAACAAGGATTTGTTTGATTAGCCATTAGGGTTATGATTAAGGGTTAGGGTTTATTGTTAAACTAAAGTTGATCAATAATCGATCTATTATAATCGGATAGCCAATGAAAGAAATGCTTGTTAAACAGCGCCCATCGGCCCCATAAGATAGATGATAAACAGTGTATGTCGGCAAATTTGACAAATTTGACAAATAATAAAAGTGGGATATCTTGAGATCGGTAGCAGATATTCACATGGGATTTTCTACTACCAATAGAGTACAGTTTACTCTACAACTTATGAACGTTTCATTTTGGTCTGACGTATTCTTTTAACGTTCAGGGTAAATTACTCAATATTGCGTAGTGGTGAAAACAGCAAAAAGAGTAGCAGCCCTATACAGTACATGGTATCTTGGAAACAGAACATGAGCGCGTCGGTTCGAATCCTCCATCGATAATTGCGTCGTGCTGTTAGGCAAGGCACTTACCTCAAAATTCGCCTCGGGTCGGTAGCTCGTGAGAAACCCACTGTACGTAATACACCATATAGTGGACTGTACAGTATCGGAACAACAACACCTTTGGGAATATCAAACCTGGGAAGATCGAACCCTGGGAACATCGAACCGACATCGAACCCTGCAAACATTGAACCCTGGGAACAGCGAACCTTGGAATCATCGCCAACCGTGGAAACATTGCCTACCAGGGGAACATCGAACCCTGGGAATATTGAACCCCGGGAACTTTGGGTATACCCCGATGTGACTAGGAAGGCTATTTTAGAGACTTCGAGGCGTGTTTTGCCATAAGAGGACCGCGTGGCGTAGGCTATCTAGGACTATTTAGGGACAGAAGATAACAAGGAGCTTGTGAATTTAAACACTTGAAAACATACATCAGAATTTTAATTGTAATGCGGATAGGTAGCCAGTGGAGGCGACCAAATAACGGGCCACTGGGATGGTCACGTCCGACCAGAAAACGAGTCGCACAGCCCTATTTTGGTGGTGCTGCAGCCTTGCAATGAATTAATATCATAGGGTCATCTGTTTATAATATGAGCAGTATGGCAGAAAGAGGGAGAATTAGTGCCGAAATACCCCCTCTCTTTCGACCTACTCCAAAAAAATAATGTGGAGAAATTAATTAAGTAAGAAACATGGCTGGTTTTGGTTGTGCAAAAGGCCTACTGTCTCCAGGATGCACCAAATGCCCCAACATAGTGCCCCAAAATGCAAACATTTTATGAAGATTTACTTAAATTGTAGAACACATCTATTATGTGTGACGTACGGTTGCCGAGATGGTGACATCTTAACAAACTGCTCCTAAACTTCACACTCATGCATAATAATAATACTGGCACCAAAATCAACATCATTATGTGCCGAATACAAATTCAATCCACCATCGCAGTGCTGAGATAACGTGGTTACAAGCTTTGTGTCTCACACACACACACACACGCACACTGACGAACACACACATACACACGCACATACGAACCCACACACACATACATACGCAGTCATGACTGCATGGATTACTTTGACCTTTGCTAGAGGGGGGGGGGACGTGCATATTATAGCATAATATAAATAATATTCATAAGGGGAAAGGCCAACTGTATTTTTGCTCACAATTGCTCGTAACCACGTGATCTTGGTACATATCTCCTGACACATATCATCTGCTGACACATATCAACTTGCTTGTGATTTTGGGGAATTCTTTGTTCATGAAGCTGACATGATACGTAATAAATTGACATGATCGACAGTACAACATTTTCTCAGTGTGCTGAAAGGGATACCGCTCCCACCAGTACTCCACCAGTTTATAATTTTGAGCCTTTAACTGAGGAGGATATCAGAGGTATTATATTCCAGCTCATATGCCTCCTTTCCTCTTGATCCCACCTCCACTTCTTTACTCAAGGATTGTTTAGCTGTTTTGACCTCCGTAATCACTGAGATAGTCGATCTTTCCATTCTTACCCATGAGTTCCCCGACCCTTGGAAGTGTGCTATTGTCCGTCCCCTTTTAAAGAAAGTCGGACTTGATACTTGTTTCGCTAATTATAGACCTCTGAGTAATCTCTCGTTCATTTCTAAGGTTACAGAGAAAGCTGTGGTTAATCAGATTATGTCTCATATTAACAGCACTCGTCTATTACCCATGTGGCAGTCTGCTTATCGTCCATTTCATAGTACCGATACTGCACTTGTTGAAGTTTTGTTCTGACATTTTGCAGAGTATGGACAAGAAGCGTGTTACCCTTCTTGTTATGCCTGACTTGAGCGCTGCCTTCGACACCGTCGATCATGCAATACTTCTTGAAATCATCGAGTCCGATTTTGGCATTGTTGGGCAGGCTGCCTTATGGTTTTGTTCCTATTTAACTAATCGCACACAACGTATTTCTGTGAAAGACTTATTCTCAAGTGATTTTGGTCTCAAATATGGTGTTTCACAGGGGTCTTGTCTAGGTCCAGTTCTATTTGTTCTATATGCCAGTAAACTTTTTGATATCCTGTCTTTTCATCTTCCCAATACTCACACCTATGCTGATGACACACAGCTATATTTATCCTTTGAACCCGATAAAGATATGTCTGAATTAGAGGCCAATAATGCCATGCAAAGTTGCATATCAGATGTTCAAAAATGGATGGTTAGGAGTAAGCTTGAGATAAATGACACAAAGACCGAGTTTTAGAAATTGGATCTGAGAAAATGCTTTCAAAGATTGGTATTGATTCTATTATAGTTGGCGATGCTTCTATGAAAGCTGTGACAGAAGTTCGTAATCTCGGGATATGGTTTGACTCTAACTTCCAGTTAGATTTTCACATTAGTACAATTTGCAGCAGGTCCCATGTGATATGTAATATTAATTACTGCAATGCTCTATTGCAGTCTTGTAGTGTGGGTACGAGTAGTGGGTATGAGTACGGGTACGATACCAGGTAGTGAGTACGGGTACGGGTATGGGTCCTGACCAGTGAGTACGGGTACGGGTACGAGTACCCAGCAAAATTGAAATGAGAGTACGGGTACGAGTACGGGTACAGAGCAGTGAGTATGGGTACGAGTACGGGTACCAAG
>JAODUJ010065545.1:0-11920 GCA_027564615.1 Psolus chitonoides | reverse complement strand
TAGACGTTAACCTGTGCGTTTGTCGCACGATACTGGCGTGGCCAGCTTGGCGTTGATACTCCTATAGGAGGTTTGCCAAGTTCCCGCAAGGAAGGATCATTAAAAACAAACAAACAAACAAAGCTCAAAATTGTGAGAAGCGACCGCAAATTTCGAGCACGGGGCTGCAGATGCGCTGGGGCGTGACACTACCGGGGTGTGCCATACAATGGAGACGCGTGTTAGCCGCGTTTCAGCCATTGTCCCTCCAGATCGGAGCTCAAAACTGCGAGTAGTGAACGCAAATTTTGAGCACATGACTGCAGAGGCGCTGGGCGTGACACTCCCTGCATGTGGCATACAATGTGGACAGGCGTAAGCTGCGTTTCAGCCATTGACCAGCCAGATTTCCCCTTTGAAATTGAAACTGTGCTCTAAAAGGTCAATAGAATATCACATTCCTCTGTCTGGCATCAAATCATTCTCGCAGATCGAGGTCCAAATGATTAAAGGTGTCAAAAATGGAAGGTCTGTCCTGTCCCCCCTCTCAAGGAAGCTAGTTTAATAATATTAATGACAGGTTTGCGGTCTTGTACCCATGTGATAGCATGCATGATCACACAAACTTACAATGTCACCCCTGGTCATTGGCAACTTGTGAAGCTCACACTAACCTGCTAACATACACATTTCAAACTGTTTTCTCCCAACCACTATACAGTGTGTCACTTTCTTATCGAATGCCCCTAGTAAAACATCAAATCTAACCAATTGCTAACCAAACAGAAGAATATCTGTTACTAACCACAACACTGGAACTCCACACCAGAATTTCTTGTCTTCAAGACCACAATGTGGATTTTAGAGCCCATGAAATTTCACCCACTCTGCAAGCTTTTCTCTAAAGCAGTATATGGCATTTATTTAACAATAGGGCATTTCTCTAACAATGATCAGTGTTGTAGTCGAGACCAGTAGGTCCGAGACCAAAGTTTTCAAGACCGAGACCACAGTTTGTCGAGACCGAAACCGAGGCTGGCAAAATCTGCTCTCGAGATCGAGACCGGTGTCGTGACCTAGATCGACTGTCTTTGCTATCCCACTAAAAATAATGACACCTTCGTTTTGCATGCGCATACGTCTATTAGCGTCATGTTGTTACCGATCAGACACAGTGGAATAGCTTATTTTGATTTCAGTCCACGAGACCGAAACTATTACTAATATTTCTTGTCACTAAAATCTGATGAACCAACTTTGATATTTTGAAGTCTAAGTGCTTTATCAGCCACTCGCTGACCTTGGGTCTCGCGGAGCTTCGGTCTCGTTGGATGCCCGGTAAGCCCACAGCAGGGCTTGGGGCAGCCAGCTGTGCAACCGTGATTTGCACAGCCCAACCAACAAAAACACGGCCCATATTCGCCTCAGCGGGACCCTTGACTATATGCTAATGCGCACATTATAGCGTTCAACAAGTGGAACACCCTGGTTTCCACAAATCACGGCCTATGAGCACAATCCTATCTGAAGCCCTGGCCCACAGGCATTACTTGGGCCATGGTAATGAAATTTCACTGTCAACTGCCTGCCCAGGGGGGTGAACCATGAAATGTGTACGAAAAATGCTATTGACATGACAATTCCAGGGGGGGGGCGGATGCCCTCTGTACCACCTGCTGGACCGTAACACATACACATTCTATATGGTTAGCGCTTACTGCAGTACTGGCCTATACTGCTGTTGTTCATTTGTAAAAGTACTAGGACTCTATGAAGAGTATTGTCGTTAACACCTAACATAATGCGTTTCTCACTTGGGACTACACAATATATACCGGACAACCCAAATGATGAGAATGCTATCTTGATACGTTACCCTAGTAGCAGGGCTTTAGGTAGGATTGTGCTCGTAGGCCGTGATTCGTAGAGACCAGGGTGTTCCACTTGTTGAAATCTTTGCGCATTAGCGTTGGGTCAATGGCCACCTTAGTCGAATATTGGCCGTGTTTTTTGGTGGTTAGGCCGTGCAAATCACGGTTGCATGGCTGGCTGCCTAAAGCCCTGATGGTTACTACAGACACACAAGTATTTTCAATTATTTCTTTAACCAACGGTTGTCATTGAGCAGGGTGGAATTTGCTCAACAATAGCTGAAAGGAGACTTCGAGTCCGCCCCTTGTGTTCGCAACAGACGGGGGCATCATGCCCCAGCTCGAAATTTGCAGGTCCTACTGGCAGTTTTGAGCTATGTGTGGCCAGGGGAACAGGTAAGGTCACATGCATGGCATGGTCTAGATAGAGAGTTAACCTTACAACCCCAGAATACATTCTTGTCTTTTACTATAAAACACCAACTTGTGGTTATCACTGCATGGGTGAAATCCTTATAACTATGACATCCCGCTTAGCCAACAGACCACAGTAACTGGACAGTAACCCAAGAGGTCACCTATCCAGATGACTAATATGCTGTTAATATTGTGCATAGTGCGTTACACTATTACCTCTGATCATTGGAAACTGGTCATTAAAACCCTGCACAAGTGCGCACATGCCAGGCTGCCCTCGACTCCCATTGACTTCACCATTTTCACACAGTAAATTTTCCGAGAGTGGGACCATTACTCTCAATTTTGAAAATGGGATGCCACCTGTATTGTATGCTCCAGACACACTAGGCAGTGTGTCACATCATCATGTCCCCTGGGAGACATCCAAGAGGACCAGTCACATACAGTGCATTAGTATATTTACAAAGTTAGCCTCACAGTCACAGGTACCCATTCACTCCTGATAGTACCCATTTTCTGTTGGGTGGACTAAGCAGGTGGAATGAAGTGTCTTGCTCAAGGACCAACTGTAGTACCCAATATGTTGGACTCAAACTCACTTGGATCGAGCACTACCACTAGGCCTCTAGATCCTACTCCAGGGATACAGACAAAGGTGTCCGTCAGCCAAAATGGTAACATTCATGATATCATCATCGTTCAGATTCCTGTGCAAGATTAATCCACAAAATGTGGGTCAGGACGTTTCATGGCCATCTTGATCATTTCTTTCCAGCTTACATGAGTCAAAGCATCAGTAGGGGACATATCCCACTCAGCAAGGTCTTGTCGAACATTCTCCTCCCAGGTTTTACAAGGCCTACCTCTTCCAACATTGATTCCATGCTTGGGACACAAAGTCTTTCATATAACACATTCATTCCAATCCTCTCCTTCACACCAACTCTACACATCCATCTCAGCATAGATCGTTCAAATATGAGATGACAAATTATAAATGCAGATTTATCACCATATGAAAAAGTTGCAGGCCTGGGTAGAGAATTACCCCCAACAATGGTCTCATTACGAATATAATTGCTAAGTTACTTGATTGTGATTATCGATTTACAGATCAGACCTGATAAATATGTAGTTCACTAATAATACACTTGAAGTCATGATTCTAATGTTAATGTCTGCATTCTGTTATTATGGTGACCAGAAATATTATTATGTGTAATTGTTGTGAAGAGTCGTAGATGTATTATAGTTGAATGATACATGTTGTGCACTGCTCAATATTTAAAATTGCAAAATGTTACTGAAAATCCCCACATTGTTTCACTGGTTACAAAAAGTTAGTGATTTCTCATCGACAACTATCTTTTTGGGCATTTCTTTTGACAGTTTCACAACTCTATCATAATACCTAGGTACATACAATTTTTTTAACCATCCTAGTAACACGTACACCTCCATCTGTAGTACATTGAAACAGACATGTTTATTGATCTACCAAGTTTCAACAATATTCCATGAATTTTGATGTTTTCTTCATATCTAACCCTGATACATCAAAATTTGATACCTTTTGCCTCACAGTCAGATGAAGCACTCTTTACCATAGTTGGCAATCACCTAGACCAGACTTATGCAACATGTGGTCCAACGAAGTGGTCTGCCAAATAAATAAATAAAGTTGGGAAGCCTGAACATTTGGGTGGTATGCTTAATCCCTTTCAGTGCTACAGGCGGGGCTCTAATGTAGGAAATAGGTAGCGGCTGGAACCACTGTGCACACATTGCAGCCGTTACTTACTGGTTGCACCCCTTCCTTGCTCCTAGACATGCCTGACAAACTCTGGGTTCAGCACAGTGTCGGGCCCCGGGTGAACAAGTAACGATGGATCTGCTGGTTAACGATGCATCTGCTGGCTTTGAGAATTTAGCAGCACACAGGTTACCTTAGCCAATGTCATTACAAGTATCAGCACAGACACTATTTCATTATTATATGGATGCAGGCACCCTTCATTTACTCCCATTTCAAACATCAGCTGCTATATTATCTCTTTCAGTGCTACAGGTCGATGTATCTGCCGTGGGCCTTTAAAGCAGGTAACGGGCCTTGGTCGGCCCCATTGTGTGCATATACCCACAGTTATGAATTGAACAGTTGCACCTGGATAGGCAGTGTGGAGCGCTGCATGGACTAGTAACAACATGTCTGCTGGCTTCAAGAATCTAGCAGCGAAAGGGTTACAGGGGGATAATATAAGGTCCTGTAATGAACGGCGATCGGCAGTTGGGACACTTCCAATTTGCCGAAGATTTTCTTTTGGACGCCTGCAGTTCCAAAGTTTGTTTTAGGCTGACCTAGACACGTGTCTCTTTTGCGCTACTGGGTTGTTATCACTGACCTATAAGATAATTGGACAGGCAATATAAATGAGGAGTACCTGAAGCTAATCGAAAAGTTCCCACAACAAGTTCAGATTGGCACGCTTCTACGTAGACAGCGATGTATCTTGATGTAGCGACCACCACTACGTTTATGTTACTCCACTACGTTTATGTTACTCCACTACGTTTATGTTACGTTTATGTTACGTTTATGTGGTCAGTGCGTCATACATATTAGGACAGGTTAGTTTCTCTTGGAGCAGGGTTCTTCTCCTGAGCCTATATATGGTTCATAGGGGCGGTGCTTATATCCGTTTTCCTTGACATGAAACAGACGAGAGTATGAAACTCCCCCAGGATGGGACATCATTCCATCGCTGGATAACCCCTAGCCGAAGCTAGTACTCATGTTTTAGGCTGAGTGGACTGGAGCAGGCAGAGTAAAGTGTCTAGCTCAAGGACACACTGTAGCACCACAGGTGGGACTCAAACTCACAACCCTTAGATCAAGAGTCGCGAGCACCACCGCTCAGCCACTATGTCCCCTTGCGTTGTACAAGTACAAATAGTATGATTAAACTGAGGGCGCTCTTATGGGGTTACTTTTGGTCTCCAGGCAGGCTTCAACAGTGCACACACAGAGGTTGGTGTTGTATTGCCGGGCCTTGGTTTGGCGTCGAGAAGGGCATCTGGCTCAGAAATCTGCCTCATTTTTACTTTGTCCAACCCATGCAGACTTGGCACATTCCAATATTCTCAAGCATAAAAACCAGTATTTTTCATGCAAAACCAGTGTTTTCCAAAAAGAAGGTCAATCAATCATTAAAATGTGCCGTGATGTTGTATGCACCTCCATGTGCGATGCTGAAATAACATCCATTTCATGGTTGCTCATGGCATTTTCCTGGAAATTATTAAAGCATATCATGTCGAAGAGGCCTAATGGTTAGGCTTTAGTTTTGTGATCCAAGGACCAGGGTTTGAGTACCAGCCACGTTGTGTCCTTAGTCAAGGCACTTTATCATGATTGCCTCCCTTCCAACCTGCCCATACGAAATACGGGAAAGTTGTACTAGGGGGCATGTCTGCCCATGGAATTACTGAACATGCCAAATTATATAATCTTAGTATAAAGATCAACCAGGCTCAGTTATGTCAGCCACGAGCCAGGTATCATTTTGTCAGCACTACCTGTCATGGATAAGCTACCCTCGCCATGCGGGGGATTCTTCTTCTACTCCGTCTCACTAACAGGTATCTTTCATCTTTGACAACCTTTGACCAGCTATCAATGGGTCATTTCTCAGAAGAAACAATTGTCTCCGTTCCAAGCTCATCTTTCCTGGATGAAGACAGTTTCTCTCGGGAAGAGCTTAGCTTCCATCAGGGTGGTGTCTATGTCACAGAGACAGAGCCGTCGTAGGGGGAAGTTTGTGACCAGTTCGTACCTCTCGCTGCTGAAACCCTCCTTGATGGCAAACATTTGAAGGTCCTAGACAGAATAAATGAAGAAGGTTTGAATTCAGGGGTGACAGAGCACTTCTTACATTAGGGGTGGCCTGAGCCCAAGGGACACAATGGTAATCTTAATGTTTATTTGGGATTTGTTCAGGGTTTCCATCATTTAGTACTGTAGTCATTACTTATTAATCTATTACTGCTTTCCTCTTTAACCCAACATTTTAGTTTTATTGTTATCTTGCATGTTTTTATTGGATTCATTCATTTGTTTTATTGATTTTTTCTCACCTGTAATTAGTTTATGTTTCACTAGTTCAGTTTGCTTATAATGTATTTTACTTGCATTTAGATATTTATTGTATATAGTGCATTGATGTTCTTTTACATACTCAGGGTTTTATCTCTAATCTTGCGATGGAGGGGGGGGGGGTTCGTGGACGCTCCGCAGTCCCAATGTGGAGTTAGTTGGCTGGGGGCAGAAAAGGAACTTCCACTGATGGGGGGTTCTTTAACACTTTTTAATCATTTTAATAGCAAAATTAGCTTACAGCGTAATGGTGTATACTTCAATCCATTGAATGAACTAAGCTGCATAGTTAATCAGAGGCCTACCAAAGTTACTGTACTGGTGTTTGAATTCAAGATGACTGACTTCAGTATGTTCCAGCTACCAAACGGGGACTCGGCCTGGGAACAAGTGGATAACAGGGGGATTTTCCCTTTTTTTTACAGATGGGGTGACTGGCCAAGCCCCAAGTCCCCCCCCCCCCGATGTAAAACCCTGCGTACTGTGCAATATTTGTCAACTTGAACTATGACGGACCACACACTGCGAACCCCATCATTTTCCTCTTATTCTTCACAGGTGCTTAGCGGGTTGCATAAAACATTGCTATGGTCACATTTGTCCCATGGAATGCAGGCTGGACACCCCTGTTCTAGAGTGCTCAGTTTAACCTTGTTACAAAGTTTACATTGTTTGACTGCTGTTCCTCTCTCTACTTCTCTGGATTTGCTGAATTTTTCTGTTTTTGAAGACTAGCTAATTGTTGTAAAGTTAAAGAGGCATACATTATTTGGTGTGTTGGCTCTGTAAGAACAATGAAGTTTTGTGAACCCTTTCACATATTCCACTATAATGACATCTAATTATTCTTATTTGCTCTTAAAGTGCTCTGTAGAAGAGAAATTAGGCAATAATTTAAATTTTGTCGGTACAAAAATAGTGAGTCAGTAACATTGCTTGCTTGAATGTGCATTCTTGTTTCTGAATGAACTCAAAAGCACTGGCTGTTCACTGTGTACCGCTTTGAACGCTCTACCGCCTCCCCTGCCTCCTTTTTTTTGGTAAGTAACGATCGAGACTGGCTGGGTAATGAAGGGTTAAGGTAAGCACCAGAGTTTTGCACGAATCACACCAAAATCATGAATTTTGAGATCCATCATACATTTTTGAAATTTGCCGAAAGCATTATTTTTCAATGTAAATTCACCGATATACAACAGGAACTGATCAGGAACTGATCAATAATTCAAACCCCAAGTAGACTATATTATGCCAACATCAGCTCAAAAAGATGACTCACCTACCTTCCAGAAGTTTCTTATTCCAAATTGCTTTATAAACACCTTGAATATAACCCTGAATACAGAATAGGTAAATGAATGATGTACACTAATCACCCTGCCTACTTCAATATATTGAACAGAGGGGTTAGTGTTAGGGTTAGTGATGTATTTTTTGTTCCTGCATTGATTAACGGAATGAACAATGTAAGTGCACGATTGCTCAATTTGACTTGTTACGCATTTTAAAAAGCGGGTCGCACATTTTGTCGTTTTAAATCGCGCCAAATTCCGGTGCCTGTGTCGAGGCTTCCAGTCAATAATTGTAAACATAGTTATTTGTACATACCCGGAGCGTATCCAATGGTTTGAACTCTACTTCCTTCCTCCTCCCGTCTGGATACCTGAGCATAATCTTGACCTCGTCTTCGTTGTCGCTACTTTCCTCGGCATCAGTTGTATTCACCATACTAGTATTCACCATACTAGTGTCCTCTGTAATGTCCACCACTGACTCGTTCCAGTTAGAAGCCCCTTTTTTATCGTTCATCTCACCACCTAGCTTTGATTGTTTATTCGCACCGCCCGCCGACTTTCCATCCGTTTCGTTCTCCTTTCCCTGCTTCTCGCCATTCGGCCTTTCTGCGTCGCTATCGCTGAAGGAGAATCCATCGTCGCTGAGGCTGATTTCGCTCCCCGATTCTATCTCGGTCACATTGATCGTTTGATCATTTTCCGAAGTGAGATCGATCGTCTTGTTTATAGAGGGACGGTGTTTCGTCCCACTTTTGGAGTTTGAGGAATTGTTCCTCGCTTTGGCACGAGGTGAGTTTTGTGACTCTGAAGAGCTAGATTCAGCTAGAGATGCATCAATCGCTGCTTTCAGTTGATGTTCTTCATCTAAATCGATGATACTTTCCTGGCAGAAAGAGGCAAAAGAAAGTTGAGAACTAACCAAGCATGAAAATAAGGTGACAATCATGGTTTTGAACAGTGAATCTTAAACTGTAATTCCCCAAAACTTACTGTTTTGGGTATTCACAAGCTACAATACTTACCGCCATGTGACTTCTAATTTGCATATTCGACCTGACTGCTTATAATAAACGGAACCTTTGCCCTATGTAGCACTCAATGCCACCCGCCTGAACTGGGCAAACAGGAATGGGCAACCCTCATAATTTCGCATTCCCAGAAACCCAGAATAGCTAGTGAGTCGGTGACAACACCTAGCTCAGACCAACCGGCAGAGGCGGAAGAAAGAAAGGGAAGACTGAACTTCACTAGTCTAGAACCTGGCAGGTGGAACGAGAGCAATTCTATGGAAACTGGAACCACACCAGGAAAAAGCCTGATGCTTAACCGTGAAAGCCTCAGCCCCTAGTGAGAGCGGGGACGCGGCTAAGCGTCCTAACCCTGAAGGGGGTGGGATGGTGGGAGTCATGGCGGTAAGTATTGTAGCTCGTGAATTCACTTTGCCTGACAATACTTACCGACCATGTGCCTTCTAATTTGCATAGACTTCCGGTTGGGTGGGTGCGAACCCTGGGCAGGAAGCGCTAGAACCGCACGACCAAATGCCGCCTCTGCGACAAGTGAATCCGAGAGATAGTGGGCCACGAAGGTGAAAGGAGTCTTCCAAGCGGCTGCCTTGAGGATGTCGGGAACCGGGATGCCTGTGAACATCTTATCCCCAGGAATAGACTCCAAGGTCTGATTTTTGGCCACAAAAGCAGGGTCGGGTACCAGCCGGACCCGTGGCTGTCAAAAATCGAGTCTTGCGAGTCGAAAGGGGGAGAGACGCATACATGCTATGCTCGTAAGGCGGTCTCGGCAAGGCTCGTAACACCGCATTGATCGACCACGAAGGAGGTAGTGATGGATCGTACCAATGGCTGAGCGCCAGTTGTGACCGGTAGCTCTTTTAAGGTGCTGACTTGTTTACCTTTGTCAAACAAGCGCTTAAAGAACTTGGAACATTGCCTAGAGAGGCGTTACTTGGAGTAACTTTCTCTCGCTGACACCACTGATAGAATCTTGCAATTCGGGAATCACAAGTTTTAAAAGTGGACGGCCTCCGTGACCGGGCAGCCAAGTCGGCATCGTCCTCGGGAATTCCCTGTGTAACGAGGGAATTCCTGAAAAACGTCATGCATATAGAAATGGAGATCCTGAACTCTGGGGTGGGGGACCCGCCCCTGGTCCTGAGAGACTAAATCTCTGCAGGGAGGGAACAAGAAGGGGGGCCACCACCAAGCTGACAATGAGGGGAAACCAAGGTTGGCGGGACCAAAAGGGGATGATTACAACAATCATTATCCTGGATACTCTGACCTTGAGAAGAACCCGGTGGATCAGGTTGAACGGGGGAAAGGCGTTAGCGTCGAGCCCGTCCCAGTCGAGGGTGGAAGTACCTCGAGCAGAAGGTCGGAAGCCTCGCATTCCCCACCGTTGCGAACCAATCCACTGGGGGGCCTGTGGACGTTCCGCAAAAGCCAGGACGTCCACCGAGGCGCGAGTTCTCACTCCCCTTGACTCACTTGACCCCTGGACAACGCATCGGAAGTTCTCCTTCCCCGCGAAATGAGAGGCTCAAAAGTGGATGTTGTTGCAATAGCACAACATCCAGAGAACCCAGACTACACGACACAGGCTGGGGGAGAGCAGTTCCCCCTACCTGTTGATGTAGGCCACCACCGAAGTGCTGTCCGAAAAGACAGTGAGAACCCTGCCCCTCGCGTCAGATGTGACCGACGGACCTTCGCACCGCTGTCAGGTCCTGCTGGCGCTAGCGTGCCTCATCGCTGGCCAGGAACCAGACAGGACTTTCTCCTGGCAAAAGGACCCTACATCCCGACAGCGACACGTAAACAGTCGGTACCGAGATGGGAGGGCGAAACCCCCTGAAGACCACCCCCTCTGTCAAGTGGGCATTGGTTCGCCACCACTGTAAGTGGGGCAAACCGCGTCTATCAGAGGGACTAGGCAAGACAAGTCCCTGGTCACGGGCCTGAACCAGCTGAGAAGGTAAAACTGAAGTGGGCGCATGCAAACCAGCGACTGAGTAGGGGTGAGAAGAGTCTTTTCGTCGTTGACTATCAGGCCAATCGACTGGAGGAATGCTACCACCTCCCGGGTCCTCGTCTGCGACTGGCACAGCTGGTCCGCCAGGACTAGCCAGTCGTCGCTAGTGCCTCTCTCTGCTCGGGGTTGGGGGGGGGAGGGGTAGGAGTTACCCTTTCCCCCTCCAGCAGAGGCGGAGGAGTAGTGACCTCTAGGTGATCGGAGATCACTCGAACCAACCAGCCACCGGGCAGAAAGCAGACCTGACAAAAAGTCTCAGCCTCCCCCACCATAGGAACTATGGCGGGTTGGGCACCCCTGGGGCCCGTTCGAGCAAGGACCCTGAGGAGCTGGTGTAAAAACCCTCCTCAAGCCTTCTTGGATCCGCGCTTCGGTGGAAGCACGGACCCTCCCCCTTGCCTCTGCGCCCTCTGAGATCGAGGAGCGCGTGGGGCATGGGACCGAGCCGAGTGGCCCGGTTTCAGCGGAGGCATGAATGGGACGGAAACCGCCTCCGTATGCCTCTTGACCTCCTCGGAGAATTTCTGAGAAATTCACCGTGGAAAAGGTCATCGCCCGGGACCGGGAGATCCAGCAGATGGCTCCTGGATTCAGCAACTCCGGCGCTTCTACGTGACCTTAAGTGATTTGCACGGCCTAACCGCCAAAAAACACGGCCCATATTCGCCTGAGCAGCCCCTTGACCCTACGCTAAATCGCAAAGATTTCAACAAGTGGAACACTCTGGTTTCCACAAATCACGGCCAACGAGCACAATCCTACCTAAAGCCCTGCGTTACATGGTTACTCACGTTACACTTTTCGTTCCCTCACTGCATCCATATGCCAGGGTGCACATAATATTTTTGTTTGTTTTCAAAACAAGAATGATGAACATGAACCAAATTCCAGTCAGTGGAATTTTAGATGCAACAAATGCAACACAGAAAAACAAAATGATTCTTTGGTTACTCACGTTACTCATGGATAATCATGCTTTAATGTAAACTCAGAATGCCTCCAGATATTTAGGTAACAATGCTGTTGCTATTGCAATCATATCTCCTGATTGCTAATGCCACAAGAGATGAAATTTCCCACTGTATTCCCCAAAACTTATTGTTTTGGGTATTCACGAGCTACAATACTTACCGCCATGTGACTTCTTATTTGCA
>JAODUJ010065433.1:0-17911 GCA_027564615.1 Psolus chitonoides | reverse complement strand
AAAACCTTTTTTTTTCTTCTGGGCCCCTCCCAATCCCCCCTCTTCTTCCCCCTCCCCCCCCCCCCCCAATTTTACCTGACATGGAGATAAGGGTTTCCATGATTTCCTAGGCAAATGAGTAACTTGCTCTTGTAGGGGTGCAACACCAGATGAAAATATAACAGGTACAAGATGGATCCGCCACCAAATTATCGCAGGGGTGCAACACCAGATGAAAATGAACAGGATGAATTGAAGTTGATAAATATTAATTGAGGTCCAAGACTTTTTGATTGCTTGGTGGCTGTGTCTAAACTCCCCTTTCACCTTGCATGACATATGTATTTGAAGCACAGAGAGATGTACACCATTGAAACAGCTATTGACAATGAAAAGAGGATTGATTAGGCTACCAGCCACTTTACCCTGGAATCAACTAATGATGACCATAAAATTGAATATGGCTGTTGAATAACACCCTAATCCCCAATCAACACTAGTTGGATAAACTTAATGACTAGTTGTTGGCCCCAATCAACAAAAGCTGGATAAATTGACTAGCAAATACACCTTTGTGATACTCCATGCATGTGCATAGCCAAGCCACAGATCAATTCAAGGGGGTAAATCAATTCCTGGGACCTGAGGGGGGAGGGGTCTGAGAGGAGGGGGTCTCCCCCTAGTCTCTGGTAAAAAAAAGAAATTTACAGTCTCTAGATGCAAAATGGTGCAATGTTTGTGGCTCAATCAGTGATAACTTCGCCCATTTACAAGCGCATATATAAATCTGTTAGCACACGGTAACAGATTTACGCCTGCTTAGAAGGCAATGTAATTAGGGGATCCTAAACATGAATGGTACACTCTATCATGTTACCTTGTGATGAGGACTGGGGAGTCCTATCGGCACAATTTCCCAAGAGACTTTTTTCCCTGGCATTATTCTTTTTTCACCCACCACAATCGGTGAAAAAGCCCTCTGAAAAGACCGAGCGAAAAGGGCAATTTTTCCAATGTAACTAGTGTGGCATTTTGACAATTTTATGTGCAAAAATTAACATTACCACTCTCAAAATATCTGTCATGCGACAATTATTATTGCCCTGGCATTTTATGAGCAGTATCTACAGTAACATTATCCTCTAAGCAACACTGGAAATCTATAATTCTGGAATGTATTACAATGAAAAAATGTGTCTCCCCACTTTCTCTGCTAATTAACGAACTGGGGCACAGCATAAAAACTACTTGATGGCCGCATAGCAATGGCAGCTCTGTGCCTCAGCCATGTCTAATTAAACCTAGCTTGACTTATCGTCGTCCAGTTTCAGTTTATTTATCGCCTCCCAAGGACCCATCCAACTAAGAGTAAACTTTGCGCTTCGTCTATGTAAAATATTAATGTTTCACTCTGTTTCCCTGAGCAAATGTTTGCTGGCGTTCCCCCCCTCGGAACAAGAAAATTAATAACTCAAATATTAGCGAGCAATTACACTGCATGAGAAACGATCTGCGACTAGTAGTGCGGATCCAAGTCCACTTAATACAAGAGTTTATTCTTCCCGTTAGCCTCCGCGGTAGGAACGATCTTGACGGCAGACCGAGGACATTTAGAGCCGCCCGTTGTGTACTGAGCCTGATACGGGCCATAATCTGGAATCTCCAATATGCTGAGAAACTGCTAGAATTTTGTAATTTTGCTCAAAGCTGAAACTAATTACATCCACAAACAGAGCACTATGCAACCATTTTCAGAAAGGATATTGCAAACATTTCTTTCTACATAGAGAGAATCAAGGCAAAGCCAATGTTCATCCACGATCACATTGCTTCAGTTTCTTGATGAACCTTCATCGGTTTCCTGAACCCATAAAATTCTTACACCTGATAAAGCGGAGTCATGGACTGGGATTATTAAAGCTCAAAGCAGTAAATGATCAACTGAAAATTGAACCTTTTTAGAATTGACCGAATGATCCACTGCATAATTTGACAGTTTTTGTTTTTATAATGTTGCATCTTTAAAAGGTCCTGGCAATATATTAAACTTCATTTCCCTCCATCTTAAAATGACCCACCCACTAACTGGCTATGGCATCTGTACCAAATATATCCTTTTCGGTTGTACAAATCTGCAACGTTTCTTTTGAATTCCGTTTCTTCCAGTAGCAAATTATATTAACTTTGTTATGCTCCAAATGTAAATTCAAAAGGATATTTCACCTAAAAGAACCCTGGGCCTCCCAAAAACCACCTGAACATATTCCCTTCATTACTTCAATTATTCAGCATTTTCCATCAACAATTTAAGT
This sequence comes from Psolus chitonoides, assembly GCA_027564615.1. NCBI lineage: Eukaryota > Metazoa > Echinodermata > Holothuroidea > Dendrochirotida > Psolidae > Psolus > Psolus chitonoides. Next base: position 15,620 of record JAODUJ010065433.1, on the reverse strand, counting down.
CAATCCAGTACCCATCTTCACCAAGTCATCCACAGGCCATTGCACTGATTAGTGAAAGCGATAAAAATACCAGGCAGAAATATTTTACGACTTCTGAAAGCCTTTTTCTGCATTTCTAAAATAGCCAGTGGGCAAAATATCCCTCGTTTTTCAGAGTTTTATCCGTGGGAGTGCACATCGTTGCAGTAGAATGCTGTTAAAGTACATAATAATCTACCAATCGTGTGTTGATGATCGAGCCTTCCACCGAGGTGGGTCTACGTTATTAAAGATTCCGTTTGATTGGCTGGGCCTCCATGAGCACCAGCTGCAGATGGCAAAGGCTGCAGCTGATTAGCTCTTTTTCTGACAAAATTTCCTTTTCCAAGTTTTTACAGTGAGGGAAAAGTTGTCGATTTTGACCAGAGGCTATGTTAACCATTATGGCTTAGGTCTTGTATCAATCTCCAGGAATATCGACCGAATGCCTTTGCGGGGAATGAGCGACGGTTCACGACCGATTCTGACGGCTCTTAAATTAACGCCCGTCTATGCAGGAGTAACAGGGAAGAGAGATACACCCAGGAGGCACTGAGTGTTCAGTGCTTCAATGATGTGAAGAACATAACCATCTAATAATGCATGCACACCACAGGCAGGCTACATGTGGAGGTACTAATGCACATAAAATGGTTTACAACCTATCAGGACTAACCCCTAACTTATCACAGCCTAATATTAGTAATTGCGTGCACACATACAGCAGGCAGACTACTACATACAACATAGGCGGACATGCACAGTAAACCTTTCACAACCGATTGGGATGGTTCTTAAACTGATATGGCCGAAATAAGCGCAAGTAGCGCAGCAGTGAGCGAGCGGTTTTTGCGAAAGGTTGCGCAAATTTGGCTTGCAAAATGGCTCCGCAAGCTACAGCGCTACTTTTTAACCTGCCCAAAAAATAGCGCAAAATAGCGCAAGCCAAGCTGTGCTAGATAGAAGTCTTTTGCAATGCATCGCAAGCAATGTACAGGCCCAATGCAAGCATCAGGGCTTTAGGCAGCCCGCCGTGCAACCGTGATCAGCACGGCCTAACCTACAAAAACACAGCAGCCTATATTCGCCTGAGAGGGCCCCTCGACTACCACGCTGATGCGTAAAGCATTCAACAAGTGGAACACCCTGGTTTCCACAAATCACGGCCTACAAGCACCATCCTACCTGAAGCGCTGGCAAGCACGCCTAATGCCGCACAAGCGTTACCGGGAAAATTTGAGGGGTCAATTTTTTGCGCTCCTAGCACTGGTAGGCAATGCGAAATTTCTTTCAAATAGGGTAATATAACACACCTTGTGCAGACAAATTTGGCACAGTTGAGATCCTCACGAGTCTCGCGCTCGTCTGTCCAGCATTCTTCAAAGACAGAGGTGGGCAAGTCAGTTTATAGCCGATGTATCAACGGGAGGCACCTCTACTCGCACAACATTTGGCTCATCCCCTGATCATCCGTAACCTCATGATATCGTGCCAGCACCATAACACATTCGCTCAATCAAACTAGTGCACACCTCTAGCAGCCATTGCCCCGTCACCACCATCCACTGTGTAGACATCAAATATGCATGTTGACTATCTTACACCAGCTTGACAATTTCCCTCGCTCGGAACTTGGGCAAATTATTGTATTACAGAGCTTAAAAATGTTGCCCTTTTGATCCTATGCAACCACCCTACTATGGTTCATTAGTTCTAAACCTTTTTTGAAACTGTTACCCAAAACACTATCCTCCCAGGCCCATTAGCACCCCATGTCCTACAATCAGTTTCTACGTTAATCTTTTTTTGTTTTCCTGGGACGTGAAACACATCTCATGGCAGGTCCAGGCAGGAACTGGATTCTCTATCAACAATTTCTGGGTAAAACCCAGAATGTACTGTATCATCAATTTAGTCTCGCCACAATCACACCGAGTTCCTTAAAGTTTAAAATACACCTATCCATTCATTCATCCATTATGAGGCCAAGAATGGACAAAAGAGTGGCCTCTGGATAACGCCAGGATTCCATGAATAATTTACACGCCGTGATCACCTGCACACGTATGCATGATCCCGCCCTACCTGGGCTGACCTCAAAACGAATCGACCGTGGGCAGCTGCAGCCCAAACAAACAGACGAAAAGGAACGTGAGGAATGGTGAGCAATATCATCTGGAAGGAAGCACCTTCATGTCCACGCAGGGCAGTTCATGCATTCCTAATGAACGGTCTATCATCTTCGTAATTATTTGGAAATATGTCCCTTCAATTTAGTTAATAAAAGCAAGAGGAGGGAAGGTGTGCATCACAGTGAGCAAGGCAGATAGTAGAATAGGTATGACAATATTATGGATATGATCAAAATCAAATAAATAATAAGATGTATGGAAAAGTATCGAAGCTGTAGTTAAAAATGTATGTTAAACTTATTATAATATAGTATTGAAAAATTATAGTCTCTTGCCCAACCCTACCTTATACCAAAAATGTAATGGTTAGAAATATTTAATGCAATGGAAGCCAGCACATTTAGCAAAATTAATTGAATGTGATCTAGAATTTAGTCTTGTGCTGCAGGTTTGTAGGAGTTGCGCAATGAAAACCAAGTTGGTAGATGACATGATAATAAAGAGGGTATGGTATCTCATGATAGTTTCAAAAGAGGTTGTCCGACTTTGAATCATAAGAGATCAATTTGAAAGGGACGAGGGGGGCACGTCCTCCTCACTTTTTGAAGTATGCTCCCATTGACTAATAATTTTCTCACAGTGAATTGCTCCGAAGTGGAGTTATGTCCCTCATTGTCCGACTCACTTTTGAAAATGGAATCGACCCAAAAACAATCAAACAATCAAAGAGAGAATCCTGCTATTCTATTATTTTGTTTCTGCCAAGAATCTGATGTCCTCAGTCTTTCAGTCCCACTTGAACACTCATTAAGGAATGCAAAAATTAGCAAGATAAATACACCAACTTTCATGCTTATCCTGGATCAAATTGAAGCATTTTTCAAGCACTTCCCAAGCATTTGTCAAGAACTAAACTAGAAATTTTAAGGATTGTCAGATAATATATAACAAACTGCATGAAGATAAGAATATTTTCCAAGAATCGATTCCTCAGCAAAAGCCCTGGGAATTCAAGCACTCATCAATGGCTTGGAATGTTTACAAAAATGTTTAAAAGTATTTCCAAGGATTTTAGGGCATCTGTACCAACCTCTTGCGGATACGACTTAAAGCTGAGAGTGACATTTGGAAGACTTCACTGCCGGGCACACTATTTGAACCTGCCATATTTATTCAATGGACACATTATTTTCTCATCAAAAGAAACTTCTTTCCCAAAGGCATAGTATAGTATGTGTCTGAAGTTCAGCATCACACAATATCATCAAGTGGCTTTACTTCAAAGAAATATCGTACATCTACAGGCTATATCTTTCAGCCTTTGGACAAAGAAGTTTCTGCAATATTCAAAACCTCAAACCCACACAGGTCTTGATAGTTTACTAGTTACAGGAAATTGCTGTCCGAAGAATAATGTTCAGATAACTGCTAAAACGCGTGCACATGGATCCTTTCATCACAATACCCAAGATGATTCAGAGAACAAATTAGCCCAAGAGAGCAATTTATTCAAAATTACCAATGTTTGATATTTAAGCCAAAAGCAGCAAAATGTTAGACTACTAAGATGACTTATCAGCTTTTCTTAGCCAATCTAGATGTCTGCACATTCTTTAATTATTCAGAATTTCCAGTAGCCTACCCTATATACCTCACAGGCTGCCAGCAGCCTCGATAAATGTCAAGCCGAATTGCAAATTGCCGAGATATCCATCTCGACTGCAATCTAGTCATCTGCCAACTTTTGCCTGTCCACTGGCAAATGCGAGCCAAAAAAAGAGAAATGCTCGGATTTGATGATAATCCTTGGAAACAGATGAAAGCGATTTGTGGGAATATTCTGAAAGGGATCTGCCAGATTACCCGCATCCCCTACAGGGTCTTTACGCTACACGGAGATAGATCAGGATTTTGCGCATGGCACCGACAAAGTCAGAAACAGTGGGACAATTTGCATATTTCATGAATCAGCAGTCGGTATTAGGCTTAAATATTCCTCAAAAATCACAAAGTGCAAGTACTGGGTGCTTTACAAGGTTACATGTACTTTTCCAGCCTTTTAATAGTGACAAACATAAGTGCATAAATCATTTATGATTCAATTTTGGACCATGCATTAAACTTGATTGGTCATTAAAATTTCAAAATTTTGCAAAGTGGTTATTTAAATCAAACAAAAAAGACTTAAACTATGTTTAGGTTTGATATTTATTCCATCTGAAAGTCACACATGTTATTAGCCGAGAAGAATGGCACAGCCATGATTTTAGTTTGGCTATGATCGGAAGGAACTAGGCACACTTACAAGGGGGGGGGAGGGGGTTCTATATATTGTTTGGCCATTTGAAAGTTACTGCCACATTGTACCCCCTGGGTCTGCATTGGCCCTGGGAAGTGCTCTCCACACTGCTTTGGATCTAATACAATACAAGATCACCCATGGCACATCTTTCCACATTTACACACGTTGTGGGAGGTTTTTCCACAGGTCAGCAGCAAGCTCTTCACAATACTCCATGCAGAACTCGTCACTACGCTGCATGTCTGGTCGTTCCATCACATATGTGTCAGGTGCGCTGAACTGCGAGAGCTATTATGTAACTGCTGAAATGTGTTCACAAAAGCGCTGGTAGCCAGGTGTGTCCAGCTGTGGGTGCCTCTCTGCCCCCCCCCCTGCGATTCTCCATCCAAAACATAACACAGGTTACAAAGAAAAAGAAATGAAGAATGAAATAGCACCGCAACACCCCATGGCACGTCACCAGTGAATCCCCCCACAGTGGTTATGGTGAGAGCAAATGAAATTGGATGGATTTGTGGACAAGATAAAACTTTCCGAAATGTTGCAAACATGACATTGTGATTCTGAAGGAATGTTGGCCCCAGTGATTTTCAATGTACGCATGTCTATGTTATGGAGTAGGTAACAGGCATAACGTGTCAGGCTCAATCATCCAACGCTGATGAATTTCTCGTGAGATTTTTGGCAATAAACTTACGTCAATGAGGAAAAATTGTAAAATAAAGACAAGCGCACAAATTTGAATACCATACTTGTTGAGCACAAATTTACCACTTCTTTCAACTTGAATTTAAAAATTCAGGTCAAGTTAATCAACTGGCATAATATTAAAAGCTATCGAATTAATATGATGTTAACACGGGCGGATTGGCACCTTGGTCCACTGGTCACACCGTCATGGTCCATGCTAGGGTGTGGTGCTCAAGGCACCACAGTCACTGCTAGTGTTGGGCACCAAGGGTGTCATTTATGAAATGGACTTTTACTATGCCAGTAGCTGGGACACTCAACTGGTGAATAATTGGGTTGCCAATCCGCCCCTGGATGTTAATGAAACATAATTGTAAAAGAAAGTAGGAATACAATATTAGCATAGTAATCTGGAATCCAGTGTGTACGAGGGCTGGGGCAATAAAGCTGTCTGTCACCAAATGATGGCAGCCCCCAAGTGTCTGCATCGGGTAAGATCAAAGCAGGGGTGGCCAACCTCTTTCAGTCCGAGGGCCACAATCCATTGTATTGCCTATTATTATTATTATTATTAGTACACCTATAAATGGCCAGTAATAAATAAATACTCGATTGCGCTGTACATAAATCTGAAGCGGCCCACAGACTGCCAAGTCCCTCAATTTGCTCTATTTATTTATTTCTTCACAAGGGCCTCACGGGCCGCAGAGGCAGAGCTCGAGATAAGCTGGAGTCCAGGGGCTATTAGCCCCCAGACACCCCTAAATAGCCACTGGATCATGTGAGAATCAGGGGCAATTTTTGAGAAAAATTGCCCTCTGGATTTTGACTTTTTATTTAACCCCTGGTTCTGGTATTAGTTGTTCAGAAATTAATTATCCCCTGTGTCATGCAAAATAGGGTTACTCTTAAAATAGAATAGCCCCTGGGTTTGACTTTCTAATCTCAAACCCTGCGCAGAGGGCATTGCCCTGGGCCGCATTTGGCCTGCAGGCCCCAGGTTGGCCATCCCTGGTTAAGGAATTTACGGCATTCACCTAAATGTACAATTATCATCCCAGTCAATTCCCTTCAAATTAACACAACAGAGTTGCACACCCATGAATGCCAGCGTTCAGCTAAGCCAATCCCCCTTCCACAATCAAAGTAAAGTAGCTTTAATAAATTTACCCAAGTCAGTCTCAGCAATCCCATCTTTGGCAGCTCTGACATGGTGGGGGTATTATACATGTCGGACACGGGGGGAGAGAGGGGGAGGATGATGAAAATTACAACCGGATCGACTCAACCGCCCATGTAAAATGATGAAGTTTGAAAGTGGAACTTGGTTAATTGAAGATGAGTAGTGGTGATAATAATTTGCAATGTCGGTTAAATTTATCGCAAATGAATAAAATATATGAATAAATTGAATGAAAAAGAAAGAATAAAATCATATGGGTACCCCACCTCCGCCTGAAGCCATTGGGTCTACGCTATCATGACCTACAGAGGGGGGAGAACAAAGGAAAGTGTGGGGGTTAAGCGGGTTATAATGGGTATGAATCGTTAGCCCGATGGGCTTGACACTGGCATGTAGTTTCCACCAGCAGATTTCAAAAGGTAAAATAATAAACAAAAAGAACTGTGCATTGTGATTCCTTGCCATATAATTTGAACTGAAGATGTTATCGAATTGCAAGGAGTAAAAAAATCTAGGATACACGAGATCTGAAAATCATCCCCATTATACATGCTTAAATTTCCATAAGCTGTAAACTGGTTAGTCTCAATGAATGAGGGAGAGGAGGGTGGCTATGTGCTACTGCCTTTCCCAGAATGTACAGAATTACATGATTTGTACTAGTAAACACATAACCAAGTGCTCAGGAATCTTTTATATTTTTTTCATTCTAAAGGACCTAAACAGACTGAATTGTAAATTTGCAGCATATAGGTATCAACCGATATTTCCATCTAATTTTGAGGGGAATATGTAATGATTAGTTTGGGAGGGCCAGGTCATGGATGAAACAATCCAAATTTAAAGTTTCAAAAGGTTGCCCCAAGATGGTCGGATGCCAAGTGCCGCAAAATAAGGAAAGGGTGGCAATATTTCAGACACTTTGACACATTTTTCGGCAACATTCTACAGTAGGTTCCGGCAGGAGAACTCTTACTGCAGAATTCGGATCGATGGCCACTTTGACACCTCGGAGGCGGTAAACCTGCAATATTATGTCATCGGTTATGCATCCATCTGCCGTCAATTTCCGAGTATACAGCTTTAGAGGTGGCCAGTGTAGAACGAGTCGAATGTTAGCTAATGCAGGTGCACTACAAAATTTTATATGGGTCAAAGGATTATGTGAATTTTCTTGAAAATCGAAACTAATCATGGTAGGGAGAACGATAGAAGCGAGTGGGGAAAAATATAGGAGATGCAAAAGCCACTAACATTTTGCTTATTAGTCTGACTACAATAGTACATTACATGGGCATTGATCTTTTTTCAAAAGTGAGGGGGGCATGTCCCCTGACCCCCACCCCCAGGGTATATATACCTCTACACAAGAGAAATATGGTTCAAGTAATTATTGGTAAACCTAGTGTTAATCTGCATTTGAGGTGGCATGGAACACTGGTGCTGAAATTTACATTTGTGGGCGGGGTAGGATGGAGTAATTTTTCTTTTGTATTAGGCCGAGGTGCAAATTCCCAAACCAGTTGGCAACCCCTTCCACACAGCTAGGAGAGCGACCAATCTTCAATCTTCAAGTAATCAAGAGATCACTCAAGTAAGAATTTATAATCTCCCATTAGTGTTAATTTTAGTTGAAAACTTGTATCCAACAGGATTTCAAAACCATTTTGTTAGGTTATAGATGTGCTTATTTATACAGCTTCAAGTTTATGCAACAAAATCTGATTTTGAATTCAGATATTTCAGAGCATTAATGACATTATCTCCAAGTTCTACCCCTATTCATAACTCACTCCATATCTAGCTCTGTTTTTGAAACAAATCATTTTGAAAACCATCAAAATCAATCATTACCAAGCTACAGTAGGCCATTCTTCTTGCAAGCCAAACATCAAATACCTAGATGTGAACCTACTAGTAACCAATTTCTCGCCATCTCTTCCCAGATTCAATTTTTCGTGCTACTCAAGAAACATAACCCGCATGGTGCGAGATGTACAGGAACGGATATCTATCGCGCTCACAGTAATCTAATCCAGATGTCTAAGGGCTCGAGGTAACTTCATCCTCATTACCGGAGAACGACACCGTACGTACGAGCGACCACTTCTACTCGATGAGGGGAGAAGAGCGAATCCACTTACAAGCCAAAACGGCCTCCGCCAGATCGTGCAAGGAGGCACTTTAAGGGTCTTGATTAATGACCCGACGACACTTAATTGGTCCGCCGTTTAAACTAAAGCGTTTACTAACACTGTCACGCTCTTCGGAGGGGAGAGATCACTCACGTTTTCAATTTTACAGCTATTCCTAAAGACAGCCAAAGGGTTGTTTCTTAACAAAGAGTCAAAGACAGACAGACCTTGCATATAATAGGAAGTCCATGCACAGTGCACACACAGGTCATATCAGTAATATATCTACATGCTACTGTGTACTATTCAGGGTTGCTACTTGTTACCCTAAATATATGTATGCTAAACAACTAAACGGGAGGGGAGCAAATTGTTACATACAGCATGCTACACCAGAGAAATTGTCCACCAACCTGGTCACCTGGTGTGGGAATTTGAGGGGGGGGGGGGCAACTAAGGGTTTGGGAGTCTCCTTGGGGACTGGGTTCCCTCAACGAATGGTCGCCAAAAATAAGTAATGGGTGCATGATTGTGTGCCTATCCTGATAAACCATTAACGACAAAGTATTTGGATTAAAGATTATATTTCATACCGATTTTTTCTTAAGTCTCCAAAAATGTCAAAATAGATAATTTTGCTTTTTTACAATTTTTAAAGCCATGTTCTTTCTTGGACAGCTGCAATATCTATCGATTCCATCCTGGAAATACATCCTAAACTACATACAATACCAGAGAACAAAAAACAATGGTAACTATTGCAAAAATGTATCTAACATGTGAAATAATTTAATTTTCTACATTGGTGTGTGTGGGGGAGGGGTTCATTTTGAACTCGAAGTGTTTAAAAAATACAAATACATTAATATCTCATTATCCTGTATAATGAACAAGAGGCAAAATCTGCAAGAATTTTGCAACATGATAGGTTCGGCTCTTATAATCAGACAATCCTTCCAAATAATCACTCAATTAGGCCGAACACAATCCCTTTTGAAAATTTAACATTCGTTCAACAATGAAATAGATTGTTTGCATGTATTTGAAATAACCAGAAAACATAGGAAATACAGGAATCCCATTATTATGGTCCACACATATCTGCAGATGTGATCTCCCAACTGGAATGTCTCCTTTGCATTTAATATTTCAAAGTAACGTCATCGCTATTCCTTGGGAAGACTCCAGGCACACAGTATGTTTACATAATTTTGAGTGTCTACAGCCAACTCAACAGTTTATTCAACAACCCTTTAGAGCCCCTGAATAACACGGGGTACCCATACAGACACAGGGGAAATTGCATTTTAAAAAGAACCTCGGTTTCGAGAAAATCAAAATGTGGCTGGCAAAACTCACCTTCCTGGTCGATATACTGCTGCTGATTCTGTTCTGCCGCCATGTTGTATGAGCCGTTGCCTTCCAGTTTGAATTTGGGATAACTTGCCGGACGTTAAAGGCTCTCTTCCACCGTGTGGTTAGACTGTAAAATCCTGATACCGGTGTGTGCAAGCGAGCGATGAGTTGGCGATGACAGCCCCGAAAATCTCTGACGAAGTGATGATGAAGACGCGCCTATTTATTCAGAATCTGCCCTCCAATAGCAACCTGACACGGGAAAGATATGAGAGAGAAGAATGAGAGTTGGTGATTGCCTGCCACACATCCCCAATGCAGAAATTAAGGGCTGAATGACGAGCGACGGAGAGAGAGAGCAACTGTGAATATATAATGAGCATCATCTGCTCTGTACACACACACACACACACTATTACTACCACTACTATGGCTTCATTATGCTCCCCATGATTATCTTTTCCTAATTAACATCAGCCAATCAGGATGCTCGGCTCAGGCCGGTTGGTTAATAATGAACATGACGTGGATCGTGTGCCAGTCGAGGCAATCAAAGTCTTGTCAAGAAACAAGTTTTTTTTTTGTCAAGGTTATGGAAGAAGTGTGCGTCCGTCAACTATCAATGACTCAGCAGAGCTACAACGCAATTATGCGTCGCCGGCTGAATGCGAGCACACGGAGGATGCTCGGGTAAACAATGAGCACACGTACCCCCAACGATTGGCTGCAATTACAAAGGACGTTTTTATTGATGATACTGGCAAAACAATAGAAGAAAAAAAAAACTTTGAGAGAGATGAAGAAGAGTTGCAATTCTTCAAGAATCAATATGTGGCTTCCGAGGGTGGTTCATTGATTCAGATAGTCGATGATATCGTGCAAAACAGGCAATGGAAAAGTATTGACAAGTTGCGACTAATAAAGGGTAACGTATTCATAATGGAATGGAATAGAGCTATTGAAACCTAGCCACGTGGGTCCTAAATTGTAAATAATACATTTTGTCACCGAACACGGTCAAAATTACCGAGCCATTTAAGAGTATATTGATTTTTTCCCTGCCCTGGTTGCTCTAGTTATATGAATGTTTATGTATGTATGGAAAACAGATATATGGAAACACAATTTGACCTACTCTCATTTCATCAACCCACCCCCCACAAGCAGTGTTGCTACACTGAGCAATTTTTTGTAATTTACCAGTAAATAGATCTGGGGGAGGGGGTCTGTATCAACTCAATAAATTTAAGTCACAAATATGACATTTTCATGAAAACCATACTGTACTGCCCTACTTGAGTGCGTTTACAACTCCATGAAGGCAATTAAAGATTGAAAATTTGAAACAATTGTAACAGTTGGCACTATTCAAGGAATCCACAAACTATGGTACTCTATCCTGTGACTGGCAGTGTAGGCTATATCAACCCGACAACCTAACTAAACTTATGGTTCAAAACCTCTTAACATAAGGTAAAATCAATTAAATGTGTTCTAAATATTTTAAAATCTCAGCTTTTGTTGTCCCAACAAAAACAGCTTGGTGAGCAAATGAACTCCTGAAGACTTCTCCCTTCAAGTTTGGCTAGAAAGTAGAAACTTTCAATCCTAATCTTCAACTAGTTTCAGCCAAAACAAATTCTCTAAGAGTTGGACATCAGTTTCCAATTTGGAATAAGGCTTCAAACTTGGTAAACAATATTATGATTATTATATTATTCACGGTACCCAAGATGGGCACGATCCTAACTAACAGCAGGTTCCGTAAGTACGTTAGCAGATACAGAATGCAACACACTGGACTGGACCCCAGAAGGGTTTTCTGGTAGACCTGTGTGGGTATATATTAACGATCAATACAGACAAGAGTTATTTTGTCTTCCGGATTTGTCGGAAGACTTCCAGAATAATTGGTCCATCTCCCGACAAAGTGAAAATCTTCCCCACTTTTTTTTAAATTTTTTTTTTATGAGTCTCAGTAATGTCAGCAACACTGTTTAAATCCATCACACACGTGTGTGTAAAAATCCAGTAAGACTACTAAACAGACTTGTGTGCTTTCGCCGTTTGGGGGACTGTTTTTGAGCACTGTTTCGAGCAGATTATTGTTGTCTCAATAACAAACATTTCTGCATTCATGAGTCATCACAAGATCATTACGAATTCAAGACTATCAAATTAAATTTCATATCCAGGCAGATAGGTAGAACTTGTCCCAGAATTATTCGGGGCAGAAATTACGCAAAACAACATCAATTGCAAAACAACACATAGATTGCTCGAATCCACATCCGCCTAAACTGAGCATTCCAAGTAGTATTTTCCATTAAAACTAGGTCAGAAATAAGCCCATAAAATAGCAATGCATTCAACAATAATTACATTTAGCTTGTATTGGGCCAAAGAATCTAGGTCGTTACAAAAACCCATAGACCACAAATTAAGAATACTCACAATGGCCCAATTTTACTAAATCAATAAGCGCACATTCCACTACTGACGATGCAAAACTGTAGCAAATTTATAGGAATAAATTGCTCAGAATTCCCTCCCAATATTTACCCAATATATATTCCTTTTTGAGTTTCTGATACAACTTCCACTGAAATCCTTTCTAAGGAGAGGTTTGAATAAGCGATATTATTGTAAGGGTGTAGCAGAAGATGAAAATATAACAGGAACAAGATGAAGTCAAGTCGATAAATATTTATTTGGGTCCAAGGCTCACTTGATCGCTATGGCTAAACTGGTCTGTAGATACACCATTGAATCAGCCAGCCCAGTGAATCAGCTATTGAGAATTGAACAAAGGATTGATTAGGCTCCCAGCCACTTTACCCTGGAGTCCATCAACAACGACCATAAAATAGACCAGTTCGGAATTACCACAAAATGGTTCAGGATTGCATGAACGTTGCATTCTGGGATATCAAACTGTGTTGCCACCCCTGATTTCACTGCTATGATTGTGTCGATTGTGTGATCTTTGATATTAAATATTCAAAATATTTAGAGTGGTCACACACGTCAAAGATAAATTGTACCAGGAAGTTGTAATTCCGAACTGGTCTATTGTGGCTATTAAATAACACCCTAATCTCCAATCAACACTAGTTGGAGAAACTGACTTGCCAGCCCTCATCCCCAAACAACCCAGTTGGATAAACTGACTAGCCATAAACTTCGCTGGATAAACTATGTATAAACTAACGAGTCTAAGATGCATCCATAGCTGAGCAAATCCACTTTTGTAATAATATTCTCCAATCGACTGCACATGTGCTAATAATGGTGGCCAAGTCTGTAGTCAGATGTGCACATTCCAGGGCCGAATTGACACTTCTGTGCACACCAATAAAGTTACACAGGTTGAACACATTCACGAAGCATGCGTACGCTGTTTGTAACGATACACGGAGTGAACATTTCAGCCAATAACTGCATTGATATGAATAGGCTACATTGACATATCACAATCTTGACTGCACCCATGCAAATCACCATCTGTGCGGCTGGAATGCATTGTGTTTTTTGTTGGAATTGTGTCGTGAAATAGATACGTGTCTTCTTATTATCGACCCTTTAGATTAGTAGGAGACCTTCTGCAAATCACCATCTGTGTGGCTGGAATGCAGTGTGTTTTTTGTTGAAATTGTGTCATGAAATAGATACGTGTGTCTTCTTATTATTGACCCTTTAGATTAGTAGGAGACCTGCTGGCATGGCTGGTGTCGGATTACCTTACATTAACATTTGAGTGGATTTTATTTTATTTCAATTCTAGCTGCGACAGCCTGGGGAGTGACGATTCTCGCGGGTGCAATGCGTACGAGCGCCAAGCTTTTTGCATGGTGCTCGACTGCGGAGTGGATCCTCTTGAAACGTAACAATCAATGGGTCATATTCACGCAATGTAGTGTCATGCCTGAATGGGTTAGTGCGTGCTACTATTATGGAACTGACAATCTTCACACACATCTTTTTTATGACATCACAGACTACAACTGAGATGATGCAATGCAATAGAGAATATCCATAGTAATTCAATTTTTTGCCATATTGCAAATCACATAAAAGTGTCAATGGACACAGAAATGTTAATACTCGCTCAACTGTTTTTTTTTATTTTACGGTATTGCACAGTGTCAAGTGTTTTGTCAGTATTCCAACAAATTTACATACGACCCGACCTAACCTAAATTCTGACAGACTGTAGACGTCGAGCAGAAGCAATATTATCGTCCTATTATTAACAAGAACAAATTGCCTAGAGACACCTCCTAGACAGATCTAATTGGCTTATAAATCAACACCAATATTTTTGTCAATTTTTCATTCCCCTATAAAATATGTCTTACGTTAGGCCGTTAACAACCAATGTTGTAATAAATTATGTTAACCTACTGTATGGTGATAGAGTATTTATTATTACCGAGAAGGATAGCAAAACACTAACGATACCTAAACTTGAAGATCGCAATTACCGAACAAAAACAGATTATAGTCCCACTGAAGAAAAATGTTGTGCTTGGTTTACCCACTCGAGGAAAAAATAAGCGCAGTCTCCATGGTAATGCAACTTGCGTGCAAGCAAGACCGAGCCTTCTCGATACATGATGCAAATTACTGGGACAGGTAGATATTGATCGACAGAGTGCATAACTGTCTTACTAACAACATTAGAAACAGATAGAATAGCATTTAAACGAATCATGATGTATCTGGGGAAGCCGGTTATACAAATATACCTGAATGGGGGATCCTTAAAGCGCTACTGCAGGCAAACAATAAAACTTGCTACGAGTCGAAGAAAAAAATGTTTGTATACTCCTGGAATCTCACCGAGGAATATTCTCTGACCGGCAACACAATATCATCAGCATTCCAAAGTCACTTGAGAAGAAGTCCTTCCAATATGCAGCTCTTGAAAACTGGAAATCGATTCCACCAAAAATCTTCCTCTCTGAAAACCTTCAAGCACCATCTTAAAACCATATTACAAGTTTGTTTGATTGTGTTACTTTGCATTGCTGGTTATTTGGATTGCGCTAATATGCACTACGATCTTGAATACAGTGCACTATAAATACTTGTTCGAAAGGAAGGAAATCATGGCAGATAATTTTGTTCAATAAAATTCTGACTGTTGCAAAAATCCCTTTTTGTCAATTTGATACAGAGGTTTAATTTGTTGCCTGTGTCTCTGTCCCTAGCATAACTTGGGTGACGAAAGACAGGGACAGGGCAGGCCAGATGTACTGACAAGGAAACAGAGCAGGCCAAATGTACCGACAAGGGGACAGAGCCAGTGGCGTAGATAGGGGGGGTCAAGGGTGGGCACGAGCCCCGGGCGCCGGGTTTGGGGGGCGCTGAAATGAGAGTAAAGAGATAAGCATTTATTGAAAAAACATAATTGATATATGTCGTCAGGCATGCATATTTTCCAGTTTATAAGAATCTGAATGTAGTTGTTTTCATTGGCAAATTGATAGATTGTGATTTCTTTTCAGTCCATTTCGTTCTTCAAACGAAGTTTATTTTCATTCTGATCCCTTTATGCATGTGAATGTTGCAATAATTGCTCATAACTTCTTCTCTATGATAATACCCCTAACCCCTACAAAAAAATCAGGAGTTACAGAATGTTCTTGGGCCTATTTTGAGCCACAAATCAGAGGCCTAGGATACTGCTTTTGGAAATTATGATTTTCTAAGACCCCCCTAGAGAATTGTGTCAAGATGACCAAAAATCGAGGTTTTTTCGACTTATTTTTCTAATAACTTCTAAACCCCGAAAGCTATAG
>JAODUJ010065322.1:0-11928 GCA_027564615.1 Psolus chitonoides | reverse complement strand
GGGGCACTCAGGGGTGTGTGCAGACATTTCCGCAATGATCGCCGTCCTGGGGGAGGGGTCTAAAGGGAGGGGTGTCCTCCTATCCGTTGAGAGGTTTTTAATATGGAAGTGTGCATGCTTTAGATGCAAAATGGTGCAATGTCATTTGAAGTAAATTTTAAAAAGGCTTAAGATATTCAAAAGACAGTTCTTCATCAAATATAGGAGGGGCACATTTTATTTGCCAGGTGGGCATATTTGCTATTTGAGAAAAAAAAGTGGGGGCACGTGCCCTCCGTTCCACCCCTTCTTCCCGGCTCCTACCCCTGATAGGAAATCCAACATAATAGAACGCCAACATAAGACTGAAACTATCGCCCTGAAATCCAATTACGTAACTACAGTGACATGAACAGATAATATATATATATTCACTTACAACAACGCGTAGTGGTACGTGTAACTGAATATTCATGAAAAATTATCTATGAATATAAACGTAACGTCCCTGACTTTTCAGCATTGGATAGTGACAGTCGAAAGGTGACGCACTCTCATGGCTCTGAATCCTGTTCAAAACCTTGCGTGAATACCTAGAGTAGTGAAATGTACACACAAATGAGTATGTTATATTGTACTCCAAAAAACGATAGAGTGCACTGTTTTTTAGCATTATGTTTTCAAAACGAAAAGTCATATATGGGTGAAAAAGTTGAAAGGACAAGATTACCGTCTCATGCAAATATGCCCAACTTACTGTATATGCTTACCATATGGCATAGTTTAGTTTAGTTTAGTTGAGTTTAGTTAACTACGGGTTCAGGAAACCAACTGGGGCACATCGAGGAATCCTGACGCCACGTGTGATAATGGATGAACACCGGTGATAGCTCGCCTTACGAGGCAGGCGTGTAACCATACAGTCCCATTCTCCTCCCGGACCGCTGTTTAACGTCCACATCCGACGGGCGTGAGTGAGACACTCAGTCATTAGTAGCCACTTTCCTGAATGATGAGAGAGGTGGTAGCAATCTGACCGTGCCGCCACTGCATGACAGCCGTGCCAAACCTAACCAATCAACATAATATTTCATATAGTATAAAGCAGAAATTTGCGAGACCATCAACAACTGCCGTGAAGCTTTCAGATACCGAGTGGGATTTGAACCGGGGACTTTTTAGTGTAAGCGGAACACTCAATCCACTGCGCCACGCAACCACTTTAAATGGTCATAAGCGGATTCACTGTCATTCGAATTATTCTATTTAGGTGATTCAACCCTCCCAATATAATACTCTGGTTATTATTACATGTAATTTGGTAATTTTCCCACTAAATGTCTACATATGATACGCAGTTATGTATTAATTTCCATCATTTCTCATTTTGATGGAGAAACGTTTCACGCACGGCCTAGAGAGGTCGAGCTGTCACGAGGGCGTGTTGTATGGAGACCAAATGTGGATGCTGCTAATACCAATTGGTCAGTTTTGCACAAGTTGGTAGTAGGGTAATAGAATGAGGTACGTTTCCTAAAATTCATGTGACTATTGCAAGCAAGTAAGCCCTTGTATATCTAAAACATGAAGAAAAAACATATAGGCCTATGTTACTGGTTGGTAAAGAACCGTATCGTGGTGGTTAGAAGGAATAACACAAATTTGCCCCTTTATCTTGACTCTCAGTGGTCAGTTTTGCAGATACTGGCACTTGAGAGGTGCCGATGTGTCTTTTCTATATTCATGTAAAAATCCAAGGCAATGGTATCTTGTATGGATAAAATTGGGGACAAACATATATGTCACTGGTTGGTAAAGTACCGTTTCGCAGGAATACTAGGGATAACACGAATTTGACCACTTCGTGACTCCCGGTTGTCTGATTTGTAGATACTAGCACTTGGTTAGAGGTGAGGATGTGTTTCTCAATATTCATGTGCAATTTCAAGGCATTTGGCCCTTATATTGGTAAACTTGGAGACAGTTGGTAAAGTACCGTACTGTAGGGAATATTGGGAATAAAACAAAATTTGACCACTTCTCGTGATTCGATGGAATATGGCGCATGCGCTTTGATATTTCGGTACGACTCCCACAAAAAGTGACGACGTGTAGTCCTTGATGATTGGTACCTACTGACAAGCAATACTGTAGAACTCACACATCTCATCGCAATTACATGTTGTATTAAATTAATAGATTACCCATTTATTAGGTAAATTTACACATTTGCAATCCATAAACCTTTCGAATAAACTGATAAGTTTGGTGTATTTGTAGATAATTTGTTAGCGTATCATTGCCAGAAAATATACTGAAGCTAGCTTAGGTCGTTTTAGCATTAGTTTGAGTGAATTAACTTACCGTACCTATCGTTGTTTATCAATATCACTTTGAAATGTTTTCTATCTTGGAGAAGGTTGTTAGAATTTACCCGATAAAATACCAAGACAAAGACACCGAAAGAGCACGTGTGAAAGATGTTGTATGGTTCACAGCCTGAGTGTAACTGTCTCTCTCTGTATTCAATTATTCTAGTCATTAACTATATACAATAGCAATGGTATGCATTCATTATTCTGGTAAAGTATTAACACGTGGTATGCACGCGGCAAGTAGGTTTATTGCACATGCGTAGTATTGTAGATTTTGCACACGTTGCGAAAAGGTACAGTAGCAATCAACTTAAATATACAACAAAGTGTAACTCGAGTGTATAACTGGTTACAGTAGTCAATGTTTGCATCATATATAATACTCACTATACTAACATATTGTTTTACAGTCTGTAAAGATAATCCGCAGTGTCACTTTAATATCACTTTAAACATGTAGGCTAGGCGTCTTTAAACTTCGACACTTTAAAAAAATATTATATCATAACATTCGATGGAATAAAATATAGCCGTGGGGTAATTAGCGACGGAGACTGAAATCATTTGCATAAATAACAGATGAAAATGAGGTATAATACACATCTGGAGGCCAGTATGATTATATTATTTATATCTACTTAAATCGTTTTCGTATCCTATACTCCTGCGTAACTTGTAATCGAACCGTAGTTCATTGCACGTTTCAAGTGGTTATTTTCATATTCACCTAAGAAATAAAACAAAACACCTGCCTCATTCTGTTAAGCGTATGATAATGATACGTAAGAGCATATTTTTGCGACATTATTGTTTTGGTATATTAATGTAGATATAGTAATATATGCTAGACCCAGGTAGTATCGGCAAACTACCGTACGGTATATTTGTATATAACAGTGGTATTCAAACTACTTGATTTATGACCCTAATTTTTACCTTGATCACTTTGACGCTCCCGTGGCCCAGAGGAAAGGAAGTAAGGGTAGGGGGACACCTAAATGGGAATAATTTGTTGTACAATTATGATTGCTCAGATGCAAAAAAGTTACATACCGGTATATTACATGATTTATACGATAGCAGTTTATGTTCCCAAATTATGACTATGACCCCCCCCCCCCCTCCTCCAGTCCAACACTGCAAATAAAACTAGCTTAAAATATACCAGAAGACCAATGATTGGTGGAGCCCAGAAGCACCTGAAATATTATTTCAGGTTGGCTTAGCGACCCTCAAACATATGTTGGAGACCGTAATTTGGTTCGTTTTTCCAAATCAAATCTTGTATAGTACTACCAGTAGGTTGTTGGTTCAACGTTGATTATAGGCTATTATATGTTTTTGTATTATGCTGGGAAGTGTACATGACAGGGCAGGTACGGATATTTTTATTAATATATTCAAATTCTTTTACTATTTTGAAAAAAAAGCAGAACAATTTACTTTAGACAAACGTCTCGCAGCCTGCAGTAACACTGCAGACATCAAGAAGCAAGTCAGTTGTAACATAGGCCTATATGGATACGACCATATTAGGACAAATGGGTTTGAATTTTACATTAAAATTTCAGCTATACAAAACTGCTGTTTATTATTCTATAATAATATATAATAACAACTACAGTAATTACAACATAAACCCTTTTTATGTATTTTTTCATTAGAAGATGCAGGGCAAAGAAAAATTGAGAAAGAGTTTTAAGAGAAAGCTTGTTGATAAAAGATTTGAAGTCCTGGAGATTATAGGGCGCGAAAACAAGAAGATTGAAGAGAATTCCAGAGATATGAAGTTGTAATGACGGAAGAATAAGAGTGAGAGACAGTTCGAGTAGAGGTAGTTCAAACAGCGTACCGATGGTTGGTGCGAGTCGACCAGGTTACACGAACTGTAGAGGCATAATAGATTTCAGTTCAACAAAGCACCGCTCAAAGAATTAACAGTAGAAGATGTAAAGGGCAGCAACACATATGCGATGGGCAAGTGTTTGAAGGGAGCGAGTGAGAGAGTCATCTCCAATAACTCCGATGGCTTTGGACTGAATTTTATCAAAACATCAATAACAGAAGGAGGAGCACCACCCCAGACGTGAGAGCGGTACTCCAATTGAGGGCAGATTTGAGCCTTATAAACGGGTGCTCATGATCAAAATATTACGGGAACGGAAGAGAAAGTCAAGTTTATGAGAGGCACGTTTAGCAATGTTCGCAACATGAGTATTCCAGCTCAGGTCAGGATTTAGGAGAATCCCAAGCTGTACAATGGACTCAGATACTTCGAGGTCGGTGCTGTCCAGTGTAACTGGAGGGAGAGTTCTATCATGTTTCCGAGTATGATGAGCTGCTCGGTCTTCTTTGAGTAGAAAGCAACAAGGTTGCTACAACAGAGAGATTGTGATTAGGGAGGGTATCAGAGTGCTGTTGTTCAGAGGTTAGAGAGCAGTTGAAAGATGGAGGGTACTTGAAACTAGATGATATATTGGTATCATCCGCGAAAGAGAATACTGGACAGGAGACTGTGTCGAGGAGATCATTATTGAAAATTAGGAACACAATGGGACAAATTACAGAGCCTTGAGTACTCCTGCATTGATGAAACAGGGGATGGATGTGAAACCATCAACACAAACAGCAATGGAGCGGTTAGAAAGGAAATCAGAAATCCGGTTGATTAGTGTCGAGTGGAGACCAAACATGGGGAGTTTGGCTATGAGACCACAATGCCAGACACGATCAAAAGCTTTGGAGATATCCAGAGCAACCACACGGTTTTCACCGAATGAATCTAAAGAGGATTACCAGATATGGTTAACACAAGCTAAAAGGTCACCAGTTGATCTAGCTTTACGGACGCCATACCGATGGTCAGATCGCAAGCAGTTCTGCTCTAAATAAGACAGGAGCTGGTCTGTGATGAAGAACTCCATGAACTTGGAGAGCTGAGATGTTAATATAGATAGCTGAGATGTTAATTGTTAATTAGCGCCACCCATATTGATGTTTTGTGGGTTTTTCAGCTTTGCTATTAATGTGAACATTTGGAAAACATCTTGGTTCTTCCAATGAATAAAATAATACAGTCATGATGGTCACAGTTGTAAAAACATTGTGGGGAAAATACCTGGTATAGTTTTATATGCCCTCCGTATACTGCGAAATTTTTACTTGCACATGAATTCCGAGGCACT
The DNA here is from genome assembly GCA_027564615.1 of Psolus chitonoides. Taxonomy (NCBI): domain Eukaryota; kingdom Metazoa; phylum Echinodermata; class Holothuroidea; order Dendrochirotida; family Psolidae; genus Psolus; species Psolus chitonoides. The sequence continues at coordinate 6,389 of JAODUJ010065322.1, read as the reverse complement.
TATTCGAGAAAACGCAACTGTTATTCGTCATGGGCAATAGGCCTAACTAGCTGAGTGAGGCGTAGCTTCAATATGTATGAATTCCAAGGCACTTATTCGAGCAAAAGCAACTGTTAATCGCATTCCTCCGACGTTTCGTAAACAAATATCCATGTTTAAACTTCAAAACTTGAAGTAAAAAGAAGAAGAAAAAACGCGACCCACATTTTTGGTCGGTAGGGAAAGGGCAATACAAACTGGAAGTGAAATATTGCACGGAGTTTCTTCAAACTTTGGAAAGGGCAGGGGAATATGAACTCATTTTATTTTCATACCCTGAGGTACCAAAATCTAATCTAAAACCAACCTTTGCTCCCCATGGCCAGGGAACTCCTAATATGAAGCTACTATATTGTTGGGGTTAGTACGGGATTGATAATACAGGATAACAAAAGGATTGTAGTACACTCAGGACAAGTCTGTCAATGGTAGCAGATAAAATAAACGCAACGGTGGAAATTGACCGTAATTAGGGAACACACAATGTAATGCCGCAGCGGGATGCGACTTTTTTATACTACAACGCTAGCGCAAATCGACCAATCAAATTCATGGAATCCAATCATGTGATGCTTTTCAAAAACCAAGTTCTGGATCCTTTTTCTTAGTTTTCACCCCGGATTACGGAAGAACATGCTTTATGCTCCCAAGGGAGCAGACCATAAACCCTTCTCTGAACCCTAACTCTGATTTTGAACGAAAATGGTAAATTCCTGAGAATGATTTTTTGCTCTAGCGTTCTAGTAAAAAAAAAGTAGCCAGTGGGATGCGTTGCATCTGGTACCATTGGTCAATGAAAATAATATTCCAGGGCAAAATGAAAACTTTGGACCAATAATGAAAAATTAAACCCAACAATGGTTAAAGTTCCATCGCATTAGCATGTCCGGTTCTCGAGTTATTGATTTTTAAAGATTCTAGAAATCTTCATTTAAATTGAGCATCTGGCAACATTTGTGACGTCATATTTGCACTTGGGCTGAAAAGCTCTTTGTAAAATCTTTGTAATCTAACTGCTTCTCACCACACCAAAATAGGTTTTGCCGAAGTTCCTAATGTTTTTGAAAAGTATAATTGTTTAGCATTGTGACTGCTGTGCTAAAAGAATCTAAATTCAACAATTTCCATGCAAAATTAGTCAATCGAATTATAAACAAATACATAAACAAATACGTTATATCCAGTAGCGTAGCTAGTAGGGTAGTAGGGGGAGCGGTTGCTCCCTCTAATGATTTATTCGCAAAATTGGCGCCTTTTTACCACCAGATTGTAGTATATACTTGTACACTCACATTTGGTGCTAATAAATATATTTTCGCTCCCCCGACGATAAATTTGCTCAATCCTGGCCACGCCACTGGTGATATCATAAGATAGATGCCAAACGGTGCTTGTCAGCTACAGGTACCGAATTTAACAAATAATAAAAGTGAGATATCCCGAGAACGGTAGAAGACATTCACATTGGGATTTCTGCTACAAGAGTAAATTTTGCTCTACACAATATGAACGTTTCAGATTGGTCTGGACTTTAGTCTTCGTATCATTTTTTTATGTATTTATGTTTGTCTAGTCATATGTTCATTTGACGCCGTGTTGAAGGACTATACCCGAAACGCAATTAAATATACTTCTATTTGCATATAATCAACCATGTTTTCTACATCTAAAAACCAGGCGTCATCTGTTGTTCCAGATATGCCGCCTTATGCAATCGGGACAATCAGTAGCAGTATGTCCCGAATCGCAGCTGACCAGACATTGGTCGCGCTGAGTGCAACTAGTGACTCGAACAACCAGCGACTGAAATCAATTCCAGACCGTGAGACCGGCCCAATAAAGGTGCACTCTAGCATTGTTGCAATGGCTCTACCGGCCACGTGAGGACAAATGCCGCCACCAAGAACTCATCTGTGAAGGCGGAAATAGTTGGTGACGAGGACCACCACTCCGTCCACAGTGTGCAAAAATATCGTGTATTCTCTGCTGGAAGTATGCATAGCAAATGTGACGTCATTGCACATGCACAGCTAACTAGAATGTACAAGCTTCATTTTGAAGCGCGTAACTTGCTTCAAATTCCGTCCCATGTTACATTGCTAATATGTTCTAGTTGCATGTTGTCACTTGATTCTCAGGACCAGATTATGGCCTAGCCGCTAGCAAACATATTCATTTTAACCAACACACTTAGGCAGGAAGCAGTAGCGGAATGCGAACGATTTATGGTCCTTGCCTCTCACCAAAAACTCTTGATACACACTCAGGCGCGTATAGCATATTTGTCATTTGATTTCCTTTATTGGAGGCTCATGTATAATGTGGCTTATGTGTGTGACAGGTGCTTATAATCGAACGTATACTTGGTATGTAGGTTGTCCATATGGTGAGTAGATGAAGCATATTCATTTGAGTGTTTATCTCATGAATGATAATGAGTGAGCGGGGCTTAAAGTGAATGTCTTCAAATGTCCACATCTTGGCTACCGTTTGTCGGATTTTGATGAAACTTGGTTTTGGTGGTATTGGTATGAGGTGTAGTATATGTGTGAGAGATATGACATCCCATTTCATTAATATTCATGGGGGACGGAGCCAAACTTCATTTACCGAAATGAATTTTAATCAAGCAACTCAGTGGTGGTAACTTGGATCGTCTTATACTTGGTATGTAGGTTGTCTATAGTAGAAGTAGAAGAAGCCTATTGATTTTAGTGTTGATCTCATGAATATTAATGAATGGGCGGGGCTCAAAGTTAATTTCTTCAAATGTCCATATCTCGGTCACCATATGTCAGATTTTTATGAAACTTGATTTGGAGGTATTAGTAGGCGGTTTATTGTTTGTATAGAGGATATGACATGTCATAAGGAGTATGGCCAATTACATTTTTACTATATATAAATATTTTGCCACCATAACCACGGAATTTTATTTTTTGGTTAGTGAACGTTGAAGCCCGGGCAAGGGCGGTTCCAGAGGGGGGGGGGGGGCGATCGCCCGTCGTCCCTATTTTTTTTTACATACAAAAGTATGAAAAACACATCAAAATCATACAAAATATCAAACAAACTTCATTCGCCCATCTTACAGAAATTTCTGAATCCGCCCTTGCTCCCTCCCTGATGAAGATGGGGGCCGTGTGTGTGCCTATAGCCTTCCTTTTCCTTTGCCGACATAAGGTTATTTTTCGTGGACGTGGCGGGCGAGTGAAGGGGGAGGGGAAGGGCTCTCCGAATAGAGGTGGGGTATTTTTAGTAACTGCGACTTGTATACTTACTTCATTTTTGTCTTTGCTTCTCCTCTTTTTCCTGTTGATGCGATTTTTTTCTTTTTCCCTGATTCTGAAAATTTGTTTGACCAATTTGTTTCTTCCAACAGTGAAAGGTAAATCGGTTTGAAATTGATTAATCAATGTTGATTGTTAATTTTAGGTTCTCTAATGTTGCAATTTCAAGTGCAAGATCAAGAATTTCTGCATGTCAAATACTTGTTGATAATAATAACGTTTCCATTCGTTAATGCAAACAATGGTTAAGCTACAGTATCTGCCATGCACGTTAAACATGACATAATTTATGATAAACTATAATAGCGTTCGCCGCCGCCATCGTTTTGTTTCAATTTTTTGTTTATTAAGTTATTGAGTTTGTTTCCTTTCAGAGTTACTTTGCATGGCTACCCAAATGATTTGGTGATGAATTATGAAAGAGTATTTTCTGTATAGTATAGGTTTGAATTTACTTCAATCCTCCTTCCGTTTTCTTCCGTTTAGGAGTATCCATAGCAGGAACAGGTTAATCTAACCCACTCCATGTCCGACTTTCTTGTATGTTTTGGACCATAATTTTGAAACTGCATTTCGCTCACGCTGAGTTGCTGCTAATTAAAGTTATTGTTCTTTTTATTGCTTAATTCGTTCTCATTGCTCTTGTTATAAGATTGTTAAAAAGGTCATGCAGAACAGATTATTTAGCCAATATATACATCGTTTTTACATGATCATTGATTTCATATTTCATTATGTATAACACTGAACACTCTGATTATCAAGCCTCATTTATTCAAGTGATAGTGTCAGATTTGGTTCTCCTGTCATTGACAATAATTCATTTAGGCTATATCTCATCATATACAGCTAGCTGCTGAATTTTTGAGACACAAACGATGTATTATTCTAGGGCTGGGCTTCAGTATATTGCAATGACATACATTTATAATAAATTGACACATCGAACATTATTTTGTTCCTGACTATAGACCTACCATATTCTTGAAAATATAAAACTGTTATAGAAAAGGTAAAAGACATCAAAACTATCATGAATCTAGACAGCTAGGACTCTTTTGTACCGTCGGATTACGCACATAAATGAAAAATGCACGGCTGCTGGAAAGTATTTAATTTGTATGTATATATGTATATATATGACCTGTGAAACCACAATCCTCCAAAAACCGAACACGGAACTATAGTTGTTTTTCAGTCAAATCAGATGTTTGTCCATTTACATATATATAGGCTATATATATGAACATATTCAGACCTACCATCTCTAGATTATGTGGGCCTACTAAAATCATATTTATGCACACGTACATGTACCCTCCTATATCTGTATGTTGAAGGTTCGCAGGTGCTTTGCATTGAACGGCATATTCTCACAATACGAACAGTACGGTACCGATACACAAATACATTCTTTCATTTAAAACTGTTTTGCTTTTTGCAATGACAGGAATGATATTTTGAGAACGAAAAAAAAACAGCAAACAAAATTGAGTGTCCAGGCCTATTTACAATTATACAACACGCTCCATGTTCAAATTAAAATGGTTTTACGTTTGTTGCACGAATGTAAACTGGCTGTTTTATACCAAGTATATAGGCCTACCGATAACAGAGTAAAAAAACATGTTTCTTGCCGAATTATTTTTAAAGGGATGAATCGTTAACCATAGGCGCAGCTGTTAGATATCTCTTTTATATCCGGAATACCCACAGACTGTCTTATTTAACATAAATCAAGTACGGTACCGGCACCATATATAAAGTGAACATTTAGCGAGTTTTGTGTAGAAAATAACTAAAAACTGTGTTGCGGGCGGGACGAGAAATATGTGCATTTCTCCACTTGGCAATTATAGAAAGTTTCAACGAAAATCAAGACAAGCGGAGGTAAGTATGACAGAGGAAATGAAAAGGTACACGGAGGCCGAGACAATGACTGTGTTCTTCTGATCTTTTCTGCACTATACCTGTGTTTTAATTATGATTCAAATATGTCATTACTGAAGTTATCAAAATATGTTACGGTAAATAGCCTAATATTGGCATCACAAAGGTTTTATGTTATGAAATGTTTAGTATGTTACTTTTGCCAGGAAAGTGGTATTTTATGAGAAATAGGCTACAGCTATTTTTCAGAGATATTACGGATGGATTGGGACCACTACGGTGCACCAAATAGGCCATGGGCTTCCCCCATAGCTTACCCTTTTCTCGAAACCGTTCGGGGAAAATTATCACCCCCCAATCGGGGAGAATAATCCTCCCCCCCCTCCTAATATTGAGAGTGAATCAGAGTTCCCAGCATTTGACGAAATCAGAATTTCCCCAAGCTGAAAACCCCCAATTCCATGAAAAGTATGTTCAGTTTTATCGACTGCATGGCCAAGTGGTTGGAACATCAACCTTGCAGCTGGGGCGTCTCGGGTTTGACTCCGGGCCGGGTCATACCAAAGACTTGAAATGGTACTATTCCCATGTTCACAGGCAAAATTCCCTGCAATGTTCTTCTTCAAATTCGCTGAATTTTCCATCAAATGCAAACTCATTCTCCTAGAGTGGCTGGGAACGTTGCCTTGCTGCTCCGGCCACCAGTAAAGCGTGTCATGGCAACCACCATTTTCTGGGGATAAACATGGGGGAAGTCCACTTCACGACCCCTAAATTCATTGCGTCATCTGATGGCATGCACTGGACCTACTGGAAGTGGTAGGCTACCCCGTCTTGGAGTCACGGTCCTTGGTCGGCCCTGTTTTTCGGCTCGCAGGGGCGTAGCCAGCCTTCATGATGTGAGCGGAACATCGGGACGTTAAATACATAGCGGTACATCCCTATGTTCCGACCTTTTTCTTATAAAAGGTCGGACGACTTTGGCGCCGAAAAGTTCAATCTTACAAAACGGACTTTGGCGCCGAAAAGTTCAACCTAAAAAAGTCGTTCGATCGGCACCATAGTCGACTTTTGCTTCAGGCGTCAAAGTCAGTTTTTTAGGTTGAACTTTTCGGCGCCAAAGTCGTTCGATCGGCGCCATAGTCGACTTTTGCCTTCGGCGCCAAAGTC
>JAODUJ010065211.1:0-11929 GCA_027564615.1 Psolus chitonoides | reverse complement strand
TTCGTACATTTGCTGCTCATACGAAAATAAATTTTCTGACAAAGTACGGTACAGTTTTTGGGTCAGAAAAATTAACATCCGCCTGTCTGCATTAAAAAACAAAAAAATCGCGTGCATTTTCGACGTTATTCTTGTTGTTTGGTGTCCCTTGCAACCACATTTCAATTTTCCAACTACTCGTAAATTCCTGCTCATACAAAAATGTATTTTCTGACAGAGTACAATTTTGGGGTAAGAAAAATAAAAATCCCAACTGCCGACAATAAAAACAGATCGCTTTCGCGCGCTTTGCGCGCATTTTCCATCTCATTCTTTATATTTGGAGTCACTTGCTACCGCAGTCCAATTTTTCAACTTATTGGCTCCCACGATATTATTTTGCCCACTTCGTGCGCGTTTTTTCTGGGTCATGTGTAGTCACTTACTTCGCACTTTGGACAACAGTTTCTATTAACTGTTTTCTAATGAGGAAAATAAGAATTCCGACTGCCGACAGTAATTTTTTTGCGCTCTTCACGTGCGGTTTTGTTGCCTTTCAATGTCGTGTGTTAGCACTTATGCCAAAGGTGCTGTCAAATACCCGAGGAATATAGCCTACATAACAGTCCTACCCAAACTCACTCCTCTTCTTCCTTGTCAGGTCATCTGGTTTCATTTGTGGCGAATGTGTCGATCATACAGTAAGCGCAAACTGGATATCACAACCCTATTTTTTTATTGCCCTAAGCGTGCAATATTTGTTGAGCTTGTCTGTATTGTCACTTGTTCCAAATGAGCCATTTACGATGCCGTTTACGATGCAATCATAGGACAAAACCATTTGTCGCTCGCTTCGCGCGCAGTTGAGTTACTTCCACTTTAGTTTAGTTACACTCCACGTCACGTCACTTGGCCGAAATATCTGACACGTAAATACCGCTAAAAATGTTGCGCGCTTTGCGGGCAATCCGGTTCGTGCGGCAGTCGGAAATTTTAGGTTTTAAAGCCTATCCAGTCGGAATTGTCAATGCCCCCACCCCCACCCCCAATCAGAAGGTCCTCGATACGTCCCTGACTGTGGGGTTTGTCGGTTGGAGGTTGCAAAAGGTGTTGCACAGTCCATAGAGTTGGTGCTGTAAACGATGGATGGACGTGATGTTTCCTTCCTGACATGGGCATGGGATAGTACCGTATCATCAGTACGCCGCCCTACTGATGTATGGTGTACATGTTGGGATTACACGTTGATCAAGATTGCTTCTGCATATGTAGCGTACATATTGGTTATTGCATATGGAATCATGAAATTGTTTATGATTATGTGCATTTTTTAGGTTCAAAGGGCATGAGTCATGGGGGTTTGAATTTTAGATATTGAGTAGCCTACAGTATATGTCACAAGAGTTATGTTCCACTTGATTTCATATTTGAATATTCGTACAGGTACATGCTAAGAATAAAGTGCCATTGTTGGTAAATATTAATGTTTATTGTAATGGTGATGAGTTTTCATTTTGATTTTATGATCAGATGGAATATAGTTGTTTACCATGTTCTTTTATGTAAGTACATCTGCAGTCGCCATTTTGAAATTCAAAACGGTTGCCATTTATATTATTTTCCGGGAAATTGATTTTCCTGGACCTTAGCCCTAATTCTTCGGCAACTTTATTGAATAAATTGATCGCCAAATGGCCATGATCCTTGAAAAATCTAAAATTACTAGGAATAACCGATCTGGGGTTATATGGGCTACATGTACACCTGTATCCATGCTGAATAATTGCACTTATCAATCGACGCGTAGACGTAATCAGTCATTTTCAGCACCACTGATGTTCGTCGATTGGTGACCATTATTCCAGTCACTCTTCCTCATGATAGCAGGGTTGCCAATTGCGTTATCCAGAGCCGGCCGCGATTTTTCCCACTTCGATATGGGCAATGACCAATCAAATCTTCGGAATCCAATCATGTGACGTTTTTCCAAAACACAACTTCTGAATATTTTTTCCCAATTTTGACGCCGGATTATGAAAGACCATGCTCTTTACCCACAGGGAAGCCGATCCCAACCCTTGTTCTAACTCTGACACATTTTGTGTGGTTGTTTTAATAAACCAGAGCACGTAATTTAAGCAATAAAACTACAATAATGGTATTGTTTACTTCACCTTGCTACAAACGCAATGTACTCATTTATTTGTATCACGTTGGAACGTATTTTGATCAATAAACTCAGATAGTTTCAGCGCTAAATGATTTTTAGAGAGATCACATCATTTTCACGTACTGTTGTATCTCGTTACTAATTTGCGAAATGATTATTCGAGAGGTATGCCTACATCAGTTTACTTATTTTTTTTTATACCGTACGTTGCTACTTATTTATCACTAAAAGTGACAAGAGTCAACCTTTAGCCTATATCATAAAATCACCAAGAACAGAGAATACTGATCCTACTTCTTCGGTCATCACGTCGGATTGATTATATTTAAAGTCCATCAGTTACAACAGCACACAATACGTGTCTCTCGTTCCTCACTTTTCCGACCATTTATCGGATCATTTTGTTTACGCATCTACAGCTGTATAACACGGTATTATATAACCCATCGACTTATCTATCCTAATTGGCAAAATATGGAACTCATTAACACCGAGGCCGTTTCAAAAATAAAATTAGATAAATTATTAACGAAATATTACGTTGGAAGTTCAATTCTTGAACGTGATAATTAAAATCTTCCTAGTTACGAGGGAAATTCGATCAACAACCCACTAATGAATATAGCCATAATCGGTGAAAGGACAGAAAGGTACTTTTATTTATCAGTTTTGTTTTAAAAAAAGCTTCAACCGTGGAATGAGTAATTGGGGAGGGATAGTATTTTTTTTAAAGCAACTGGAAATTGCTGTAAAGTCGTCTTTTTGCATAGTGATAGTAAAATATGAACACATAAATAGGTCCCGCAACGGAAAACAAATCTCACTGAGACCATTTTATTTCAAACGATTCCTTTGTTCTATACGTTTAGTTTGTTGTCTGTGATAGATATGCCCTTTGGAAAAAATACGAGTTTGTTTTCTTTGACTTTTGCAATTTTTTTGCTATTATGAAGATCATTGAAGGCACAGTGCCGTCTACTGGGAAATGATGTAAAGTCGCCTCTTTTGCATGGTGACAGTAGAATGTGAACGCATATCAGATCACGCCGAGTCTCACTGAGAGTGAACATTTTAATTCAAGCGACTCCTCGTTCTATCCGTTTAGTTCGTTGTCTGTGATAGATAAACCTATGGAAAGAATACATTTTTTTTTTTTTTTACTTTTGAGATTATATTGTTGTATCAAGATCATGATTATAAAACATTGAAGACACAATGTCGTCTACTGGGAAATGCTGTTAAGTCGCCGCTTGTGCATGGTAACAGTAGAATGTGAACGTATATAAGATCACGCTGAGTCTCACTGAAAGTGAACATTTTAATTCAAACGATTCGTTCGTTCTATCCGTTTAGTCGGTTATTTGTGAGATATATACCTTTTGGAAAGAATACAAGTTTGTTTTCTTTGACTTTTGCGATTTTATTGCTATTGTGAAGATCATGATAATAAAACCTTGAAGGCACAGTACCGTCTACTGGGAAATGCTGTTAAGTCGCCTATTTTGCATGGTAGAATGTTAAGTAGAATATGATTGCGTGTATCATATGAGAGTGATCATATTAATGCAAACCATTCCTTTGTTCTATTCGTTTATAGACGGTTATTTGTGATAGATATAAGGATTCAAATTTGTTTTTATTTGACGTTTGAGATCTTATTGTTATATCAGGATCATGATTATCAAACGTTGAAGACACAGGGTCGTCTCAACATTGTTAGTGGAATCTTAGATTAGAAAAAACGAGTAATATTTTTAAAACATTTCAAACCTTGTTTCAACCACAGGATGCGAACGGTGTAGTGCTCACCCTACCAAGCTACTTTTGTTGTTTTGAGTATTGTGGAATGGTGCATGGCGATCCTCTATCTTTGAAGTCCCTATTACCATTTCACTGTTGATTTTTGTGAGTCCGCTATTTGCCTGTGAATAAGTGAGAAATGTTATATACGTTAAGAAGTTGGATAAACATACCACTGGCTGGTGCATGCGTATATGTCTTATCGTTCATGTTTCAGAGAATGACATTTTAGAGTTTTTATTTCAAAGTGAGTCGTAAATATGTATGTATATTAGGCTAATCTCAGCGCCATTTCTTATAGGCCTAGACGTTTGGCCAAATAACCTGCCAGCGTGTTTAGAGTTTAGTTATTATTATTATGCTACGAACGTCATGCCTTATATATACATATGACTATATAACCCGTTAACGGTGATACAAAATTGTACTTTTGAGTTACATAGCCATACAAACATGTTTATACCACGTTATTAGTAGGCTAAATGATTAAAATGTCAACATACACATTGCCTTCCTAATGATAGGCTCCAATCACAATTGTGTATATTTTGTGTTTTCTTTTCTTTGGACATGTGACGGAATCGGTAACCAAACCATCACAAATCGTTAATATCAATTAAGTACGAGGTTAGCTTTATATACACCTCATGATTCTTGAGGTTTTGCAGATACAGTAGTTAATTGACTGACGTTGGTACTTTCGTCACGAACTTCAATCAGCCTTCAGCAAATACTTTACATCGAGAAATATAAATGGTTTCGCAAAAGAGTAGATCACGAAAAAAGGGTTAAAACCATTACCATTGTTAGATTATTAGAAATTATTGAACTCGGAGCTACTAATAGGAGGAAGCCAACAAATAGAACAATATGCCTATGTTGGATTTGTTGACGGTATATCACTTTATGAACGGATACAGTTATTACAATTGTTCTAAATATTGACCAGGAGTTCGGAGGCTGTCATCGAAGCCATCTTAAATTATAACCTGTTTCGGCTCTTAGTTATTTGTTTCGGCTTTTGAAATGGATATGTTTTTCTCTTTGGAACGCGATATACCCCATTTAGATAAATAAGATTTCGTCAAGTCTGATTGCCAAAGAACTGAAAGAAAACCTCAGTCTGCTTGATATTAATTTGGAAAATAAATGAAAAGTTGCACACGGATAGGTGGGGCGTTCTCTTTTTTGTCACCCTTCTACCTTGACGACTTGAAGAATTCAGCCTAGATATTGCTGAGTGAAGGAAACTTGATACAATTTGCCAACACGGTTCATTTATATTCGAGTGTTCTCCTAATAAATTCTGGCGAGAGATTTATTACATACATTACCCTGTTTGTGCTATAGGCCTGTCGTATTGTGTTTGTTATTAACATACATCTTTTGTAACGTTTAGACGATCATACGAAAGCACATCCATAAATAAGGAGTACTGACGCCCTAAGTACACCTAGTTTTGCGGTTTTGAGTTTCACTTTTCATTCTAAGTGTTGATGATCTGACATCTATCTGAAAGCATTTTGTTGTTTGCTATAGGATATACAACAGAAAGGTAACGAGAACGGGAAGGTGGAGTTTGGTCTTGAAGCCTGATCGAAAAACGTCAATTCGTTGATACGAACACGTGGGATATGGTGGAACCCAGCCAACCTAACTGTTGATGATTGGACATTTATCTGAAAACAATATATTTGCTATAGGATATTTATATATAATATATGTACGATAGATTCGTAATGGGAACGAGAATGTTTTTTATCGAATGAAGTTCGTGTAGCCTAATCGGAAGATGTCAGTTCATTGATAAGAACACGTGTGATATTTAAGCCTAGACCCTAACCGAAAGACGACAATTCGCTGATACGAACACGTGGCATATATAAGGAGCCTTTGCCGGAACCGGAAGACGTCAATTCGTTGGTGCGAACACGTGGGATATATGAGTCTGGGACTATAACTGAAAGTCGTAAATTCGTTGATACGAACACGTGGGATTTGATTACAAAAGCATAGGCCCAATCCGAAATACGTGAATGCGTTGGTGCGAATACATGGAATATATAGCCTAAGCCATAGACATTAACCGGAAGACGCCACTTCTTCGATACGAACACGTGGGATAAACCTAAGCCTAGGCCCTAAATTAAAGACGACAGTTCACTGATACGTACATGTGTGATAAGCTATATACGCATAGCATAGGCCCCAGCCGAAAGAAATCATTTCGTTGATACGAACACGTGGGATATACAGTAAGCCTAGGCCCTAACCGGAAGACCTCAATTGGTTGATACGATCACGTGGGATATATAATGGAGACTTGCGGTAGTTCTGACAGTCAGCAGGCTGGAATGTCACACACTGTGGTCTGTAGTATCAGTATATGCGTGAACGCGATGACAGTATGTGGAAATGTACTAAACCTCCTCGTACTACCGCGGATATCCAATATAACAAAGACTTATAGGTTCCTACTAATCTGTCTCGCAGTAACGGACCTCTCAGCGGGGTTAGTTAATCTCAGCTACCTCGGCTACTCGATTCAAGTTCCTCCAGACGATCCCGAAGCTCACGGTATGTGGTGTCGGTTTGTCGGTTATCTTGCACCGTTATTGGCAATGAACGATGTCGCGGTAGTCATGTGTGTTGCGATATACAAATACGTGATGATAACTAAACCGCTTAGATACAGCCTCTACTTATCGACACGCAAAATGGCGGCGTTAGCGTTGATCTTGTTTCTGATCCTGGTGGTTTTGCTCGGGTTCTGCAGCACAGACAAAACGATATTTGATCAATCGACTTATCAAAGTTATTTCGGTATCTGCATGATCAACTTTGGATGTCCAACGTTAATTGTGTGGACCGCATTGGTATTCACGTGGGCAGTATACGTTCCCGTTGTGATAGTATGTACTTTATACGCACATATCGCGGTGATCGCTCGAAGACAAGCGAGACGTGTCGCCATTTTATCTATAGGCCTACCTCCGTGCGATGCTCACAGTGTTGCACTATGTGATCGTAATACTAACAGAACCATTCCGATCCCCCGGAGTAGGCCCACGTACAAAGTTAGTGCATGGAAAGGTATTAGGTCGGCGATTTTTCTGACGATTGGGTTTATGGTAGCGTGGGTACCGTTCACTATCGTATATCTTCTTATGGCCGCTCAAGTGACTGATACTATCCCGCCAATACTTTTGACGATAGTCGGTAACCTGGTGGTAACCACGACATGTTGGAACGTCGTTATCTATTCATTATCGAGTGCCGATTTTCGATTTACGGCGATTACTTTGCTAGAAAATACCTGGAACAATGGGAAATTTTGTCTTAAAATTTGAAACAAGCATGTCTATATGTCCAATGACGCTCGCGCAACGCTGTAATCGTAATACTACACCGGCTCCAAGGGGAATAGAAAGTGGTGAGACGATTTTTGACAATCGGATGTATGGTGGCGTGTGACCGTTGTCTACCGTAGGCCCTGTTTCTAGTTATCGCCGCAAAAGAAACTGACAAGTTCCCGGTGATATTTTTACGACAGTCTGTAACCTGTTATGATATAACAAAGAGCGACATCGTTACCAGTATTTCTTCGTTCTCGACATACGGCGATTACCATCTGGAAAATATCTGGAACAAAGAGTTTTGAAATAAGCATGTCAATATAGGCCTATCCAATGTCGCTCACCGTACACTATTTGTATGGTGACGAGAAAGAGTTACCTACAAGAAATCAAGAATCATTGTACTAAATCGCTACTTTATAGTTGAAAAGTACGATAAGACAGCCCAATTATTACTCTTCTAACAACATTTTTTTTGTCAGCTGACGCGTTTGCAGAATAAAACAAAAGCGATTCATCTAGTTCTTTCATGGGCTAGCCTACTGCATGGATTGTTTTTGTTTTTAAACTGGATATGTCTTATGTATTGCTATACGTTAATGTAGTGGAATTTATGTATGCGTGGATCTCGGAAAAAAAGTCCGAAATAACTCCGATTGCAGTATTCTTTCTTACACACATGTTTATACTATAAAAAAACGTTTATGTTATAAACGTCATTTCGTTTAATTTAATGTAACTGCTTGTATCCACACATGAAAGGTTCCATAAAATATCCGTATAATCTGCCATCAACTGACATCACACTTTGCAATTTTGTACATGGTGAACGGTTAGAGGCTAGAGCATACCATTACACTTCTGTTATACATTGATTGTGTATAGGGTAATCGATTGACATGTGTTCATATCTAAATATTTAAATAAATTTTCCGTGTAAAACTGATTTGGCCCTGAAACGAACTTTTGCCTAATTCTGGCTGCAGCGCATTTTTACGGTCAAAAATGCAAAGCGTAACCAAATCCTGATCATTATCCGTGTTTCACTAAGAATATCACAGGAACATGTTTGTTATGTTGTCCGAAAGTTTGCCGTGGTGTGACGAAAGTTCAGTTCAGCCATGTAAATGCCGCTAATGGTCAATCCTAGGGACAATTATTTGCCAAATTCCATTTTCTCCATTTTCTAAAACATCAAATTCCAGTTCCTAAAATGCTACTTTCCGTTTTCTAAAGTTTACAAAACATGTGCATGTATAAATATTCAAAATGTATAGGCTAAATGTTATTATTTGCATGAAACTTATTGACAAATATTTCAAGAATGATGTAATTTAAATGAAGTTAAAATATTCCTTTGAAAACTGTCTCATTTGCCCGGTATTGTGCCGTTAATTTGGTCCCATGCAACTTCGAACTCATGTTCTTTTTTTAGGGTCCAACATGGTGATCACACATACGATACAATTCAATTATGAACAGTAGTATTACTTCAAAAGTTTACGTCAACGTTATGATCGTTGCAGTACAGTACGTACGTACTGCGTGTTGTGATAACTTGGACTACTGTCTTTTTAAATTATTCACGTACAACGAACAACGGTAGAGTGGAAGTATAGTTTGGGGGATATCTGCACATGAATTATGTACAGTGAGTAACCACATACAACGGTTGTCAATTGAATTGGAACGTAGTACAACCGTGCGGTTTAACCTTAACATATGGTACTACATACGGTACGCTCGACCGTACGGCGTGTGGAAAATTGAATTTGCCGGTCAAAATATAACCTAGGCTACATCGTGCGGCGGTATTATTTCAATGAATATATGTAAATGCCTATATATATATATATTACAGCAGGGTTTTACGAAATCTGCACAAACTAAAACAAAATCCTGCTGTAATATATATATATAATTTTACTACTTGCAAGTATTTTGGGAAAATTGTATGAAAACTTCCAGGTATTTTCTCATATTTCTAGAATTAATTACGCAATATTTTAAGTTTGACAATTCCGCGTTGTAAAGTCAATTCCGCATTGCGGAAAATAATTGTCCCTGGTAAATCCTGACCGCGTTTAAAGCTATCTGGCAACCCTGCTTAACAAAGTCATTAAACCAATTTTAGTCCAGACCACGATAGCATATTCGGTTACCGAATTATTGATTTTTGAAGTTTTTAGAAATCCTAATTTCAATTAATAATAATAATATACCGTACTTATAAAGCGCGAAAAAACATAACGAACATTTCGATGCGCTGTTACATACATACAAACAAGACGAAATACAATGCAAAAATTTGCAAATAAAAAGAGTACAAACAAAGCAGAAAGAGACATTAATTGATGAAATCAAGGCCTTCATAGGCAACATTGGAAAGAAATGTTTGCAGCTGTTTCTTGAAGTGTTCTGTGGACACGGAAGTGCGAATGTGACCTGTGGTAGCGTTCCAAAGTACTGGACGGGAATATCGAACGACCGAGCTCCATCAGTCCATAGATCTTTGTACGAGCTCGGACTGGAAGAAGATTGTCATTTGTCAGTACCGGCAGGTCTTACGTTTCCTCCCCGAAGTCCTCGAGGTGGAGTATATGGGGTCAACAATTCGGAGATGTATGTGGGAGCAGTGCCATGGAGAGATTTGTAGGTGAGTGGAATTATCTTGAAAATGATTCTTTGCTGGATTGGTTACCAGTGAAGATGATCACGAAGGATTTGTGGAGTAATGTCTGAATGTGATCTCGTTTCTGTGTTAGTGTGATTAGACGAGCCGCCATGTTCTGCATTGTTTGTAGTTTGGAAATGTCTTTTTGCGGAAGGCCGTACAATAAACAGTTACAGTTCTCGAGCCTGCTGACAACAAAGGCTTGAATTAGTTTTACCGTGGTGACTCGGTCAAGATGCCTTCGGAGTTGCCGATTTTTCTCAAGGCTGGGGTGGCTCCGCAGCAGATATTGATATGCCTAACCATTGTCGAATTACTGTCAAATATCACACCCAGATCACGGACGTACGACGCACACGCAACATGTGAGTCACCATCAGTAATTGGTGGTATTTGTGAAGATCTTGTAAAACGAGACGAAAGATGAAGTAATTCAGTTTTATCATTTAAAACTAGAAAGTTGTCTGCCATCCAGTTCAATGTCCCTGGTGCAGTTTTCTACTTTTCCCACTGCGAGTTGACAATTTTTGGATGAATGAACAATTTCGTATCATCAGCGTAAATGATACATGAGAGACCATGCTTTCTGAAGACATCCTGCTGGGTGCTGTGTAGGTTATGAAAAATATAGGACCACAGACCTACCCCTGGGGCATTCCATATCCGAGCTTCACAGTAACCACATTTTGATATATACTACCCAGATATGATGCGAACCAGGCAAGTGCTGAGTCTCCGACATCATAACAGTCTTTCAGTCATTCGAGAAACACATTGTGATCAATGGTGTCGAAGGCTGCAGTCAGATCTACTAAAATAAGAATCGCCTCACTACCTTCTTGGTCCAAGCTCATGAGCAGATTGTTGCTAACACGGGTTAGTGCGGTTACAACACTGTGGTGCTGCCTATAGGCAGATTGGATGGAAGCAAAGAGCTGATTGTTGGATAGATAATCAGCAAATTGATTCATGGCACAGCCCAGGAAAGCTAAGTTCGGAATGGGTCGGTAATTCTTCATTACCTATGGATCAAGATTAGATTTCTTCAAAATTGGAATGACAAGCGCCGATTTCAGAGCAGATGGAAACATGCCTGATGTGAGTGACATGTTAGTGATGTCAGCAATCCTTGACAAAAGCAAATAAAGAGTTTTCAATGTCAAACAAGCTGGAAGGGGATCAAGCTGACATGATTTCACATTTGAGCTTCTGATGATGTTCATGAGATCTTCATGTGAGACGGATACGAAGTTATCAAAGGCACTACTTAATGGTGTCTCAACCATTTTGGGATTTTTACATGTCTGGACCAAATCTAGAGCGAGACGAAGGCTGCGGATTTTGTTTTGGAAAAAGCTGGCAGTCCTGGACAAGGGTTTTCTTACGAGTGTGTGATGATAGCAATTGCGCTGGTTTGTACACTGTAAGTTTCTCAACAACGCAAAAAGAGTTGTTTCGAATCACTTTTGATGATTTCACCCTGATAGTAGGCCTTCTTAGCTTCGGCCAGATCATGTGTGTACTGCTTGCACTTATCACTTAACAGTTCCTTGTAAACCGATAGGCCTAATTTATTCCACTTCCTTTCAGCAGCACGCTTGGTACGTTTCAAGGAGCAAAGACTATCATTGTACCACAGCGATTGTGGCCTGAGGGTGATGTTGCGTGTCATTTCCTGTGCATGCTTATTCAAAAGCTCACACAGTACAGAGTTATAGACAGTAATCGACTGATAGATTTCATCATGTAGCGTACTACCAATTGGACATTGTATAAGATCACTCCGAAACTGTTCAAAGTTGATCTTGTCCAAGTTACGAGGTTGACCTGCTTCCTTGTTGAGGTTGGACAAGCGAGGGCGATGCTAAATCTCACAGCAGCGTGATCAGATGGCATACTATAAATCACATGCACATCATCAGATATGCAATTGCTGGTTTCACTGGAAAT
>JAODUJ010065102.1:0-11929 GCA_027564615.1 Psolus chitonoides | reverse complement strand
CGGAGGGTATTTTTTCAATAACTGATCTGAATGTAAAAAGCCATTTTGGTAAATGGCAATTCCGATTAGCTACATGGTTACAGTAAGGCTAAACGTTAGTCCTGTCGCACATTTCTGCGCATGATACGGAGTGTAAATAACAATATGAACGAACTCTGCTAACCCATAATGTTATTGAATTTGTCGCCAAGAACAGAAAAAAAGAGCACTACGGTTGGTTTCTAAGTCGAACCAAACACATAGCCGTGTAGTTGTAGCCATGAGAGATTGTAAGGAAAATACTGTATCTAATGCAGACCGATTTATGATAAGGATAATCTTCCTCTCCACAAAATCATAAGCCTATATTTTATTTCATTATCATTCATTTTTATATTTTTATAGCGGCCAACAGAGGCGGCACACGCCTGTTGCGCCCCTCCTCAATCCGCCACTGGGACGACACCGCCGGGCTATATCTGGCATATACTGCAGACACAGTCGAAAATAAATAAAATCTGTAGTTGAAGCTCTCAGTCGCCCATACATTTTCTAGTTGAAAATTTAGGTTAAAATCACAGTATAAATATTAACCAAAAACCTAAATATCTTCAAAAAATTATTCTTTTGAATTCTCTTTCCTTGCAACGCAAAGACTGTTTTTTCACATTTTTTTAAATCTTTGTAAACATCCCAGGGACCATCATCCTTTTTAATGCCTTGATTAATCCACTTCAGTGAGTAAGACGGTACATGGCAGCTCTCACATAGCTCTTCCACACCGTGCGGTTTGCCGATATTGTTGAATCCAAGCTCCAATCACCAAGATCTTGTCGCACAATGCTTGACCAGGTCTTCTTCGGTCATCATCGAGGTGCTCTACCAGCAATATGCATACCGGCACACCTTCTAATTCAACCATCACTATGTTGAACATGTCCAAAACACCCAGTCCTTCGTGCTTGTAGACTATGTAAAATCAAACTCCTCATAGATTCTTCATGTCTCTTCTTTTTTTTTATTCAAACCACAAAACTATGTCAACATTGAATGCTCATTCCTAAACCATCCTTCTGATATCCTGATCTGTCCGTGTGTTTTTTATACAATTTTTCCTATCTTGACCCCCAATGATATGCATTTATTCAGAGAAGAAAGACAATTCATTGGAAGAATCTCACATTTTACCCATGGTTACTTCAAATGACCATTAACCAAAAATATTTCAACACCCATAGGGACGACTTTTAGGGAACATACATGAACAAAGACCATGACGACAAAGACAACAAGTCTTTTGAACACAGGGGTTGTTGAGGCAGCTCAAATTGCAGTTAGTAGAGAGTCGCATGGTACTTTAGAGGCAATGACTTGAAATTGTTTGTTGCTGCAGCGGCTGAGTGAGTTGCAGAAACAGAAAGCCGCGTAGAGGTAGAACTGGGCCTGCGTGTGCGAGAACTGATTGTGCTAGATAATGGGGAGCCTGATCATTTAGGATTATACATGTATTATTTTGAATCGCACACGTTTTTAAACTGGTAACCATTGTAATAATTCCATGAGAGGACCGACTTCAACTTAAATAACAAGCAGGTCAAATTCCTGGAGAAAAGGACAGTAATGATGCCTCATAATAATCCAATCGAGAGATAAAACACGGACAGCATGACGACAGAAATTTGTGACAAATCAAGGAAAATTGTGACAGATCTCACTATTGAAGCTAAGAACAAATTCTTCCATGACAAACTGTCAACTTGTAACAGTAAAGAAGTATACCGCACCATCAATACTCTACTGAAAAAGAACTCCCATCATCTCCCAAATTGCGATTCTTCTGCATCCCTCAGCAACCAATTTTCTAATTTTTTTGCTCCAAAAATTCTTAAAATTCGACACGAACTTGACTCGCAGTGTCTCACAAGCACTTTCGTTGATCCAACGAATATTGACTTTCAACCACTGTCACTCTTCCGGCCTGCTTCTCAAGATGAAGTATCGAAAATCATCAGCAATTCAGTAAATAAATCAAGTCGCCTCGATCCTCTGCCTACGTGGATGATCAAGGAAAATATGACTCAATTTCTGCCAATCATCACTGATATGGTTAACTCATCCTTGTCTTCAGGAACTTTTCCAACAGTAGCTCGTCATGCTATTATCAAGCCATTACTGAAGAAGTCGTCCCTTGACAAAAATATACTAAAACATTATAGACCTGTTGCCAATATAACGTGTGTTGGTGAAATAATTGAAAAAATCGCTTGTGCAAGACTGACCCGTATCAATCAGCCTACAGGCCGAAGCACAGCACTGAATCCGCTCTCATCAAAGTTAAGAACGACTTTATGTTTGCTCTTGATTCAAACAAAGTCACTCTTCTCGTAATATTGGACCTTTCAGCCGCCTTTGATACGATAGATCATCAGATATTAATTTCACGCTTGTCGTCTAGAATTTCCAATTTGGACAATTTGGACATCGAAAGCTTCTCGAAAAGAAATTGGGCGCCCCATAGAGCCAGGTGACCCCCAATTGACCTCATCCTATATCCGGTGGTAATCCTCGACTTTAAGAACTAGCCTGGCTCTATGGGGCGCCCAATTTCTTTCCGAGAAGCTTTCAATGTCGGAGCGATGTGTTTGAAGGTCATACACACTCTGTTATATCTTGCGTAGTGCCTCGTAATATAATTGGCATTAAAGGTGTTGCGCTCGACTGGTTCAAGTCTTATTTTGATGATTGGACGAGCCAAGTCGACATTGCTGGTAAACTTTCAAATCCTACTAGGCTGTTGCCGATTTTGGGCTACCGCAAGATTCCGTCTTCGGTCCACTGGGATACACATTCTATGTTCCGCCTGTTGTTGATATAGCACGACACGACAAAGTATCATATCATATATATGCAGATGACACGCAACTTTATGTTTCATTCGACCCAAAACGTCCCGGTGACATGAATCGTTCAATACCAACACTAGGAAATTGTATTTCTGACATTGAGGCCTGGATGGCTGTTAATAAGCTTAAACTAAATGATGATAAGACAGAGTTTCTTGTTGCCGCCTCCTCATACAATCGTAAACATTTACCTGATGTATCAATTACTATTGGTGATACCTCAATCCTACCATCAAAATCTGTCAGGAACCTGGGCGCATTTTTCGACTCCAGTATGTCTATGTCATCTCATATAACTCAGCTCACGTTTCCCAAACTGTAAATTATTATCTTCGCAACATTTCAAGTACCCGTATGTTCATGGATGAACCCACTTGTCATCATGCTGTTCGTTCATTAGTACTGTCACGACTTGATTACTGTAATAGATTACTATCCTCTGTCCCAAATATTTACATCAACCGGCTTCAACGCCTACAAAATTGGGCTGCACGCCTTGTTTACTCCGTGGATCGCAAACATGACCCCATACCCTTAATGCGCTCTCTTCATTGGTTACCAATACGCCATCGGATTATCTTCAAGCAAGTCAAAATGTCTCTACAAGAGAAGTATTCTCACCGACACGGCAGCGTTGTACCTAGACGTACGTTGTGGTCAGTATTTTTTCATTGTCTTCAAAGATATCATTGTACGCCGGTGAACAAGTTCAGGATTAAGACGAGTTGTGCAGGTATGTCTCAATTTAGATGTTTCCTATCATGTCCTTAGGGAGCTATTACCGCCACAGGGACATAGACAACTCCGGGTTCCGTTCGGTGACAGCCCTTCTTTTTTTGTAGCATATAGGATTCGTCGTGCACAGTCAGTCCGTTGTATTTCAGGGCTGTTGTTCACAACACAAGAAGTTTACAGGTGGTATTGTCTGTTTCAACGCAGATTACTTACAGGTAGGCCTTTGTTAATATGATTCTGTCGGTTGAGGGTTGTGCCCAGCATAGTGTTGTTGGCAGTAGTTCTTCAGATCAGACGGTGTGATCGTAGTCAGCTACTGTAATTTTCGTTGTCATTCCGTTCAGTCTTTGCCTTCCATTAACAGTTTTGGAGCCCCTTATGGTCTCACTGTTGTGGGTTCTGATTTGCCACACCTTGGCAGTAAGCAACTGCTGGAGTATTCCAACATTGCTAGGTTTAACGGCACCCGTGTGGAGCACTGGCAGAAGTGAAGGTAAGCCTTTCAGTATTATCCGCCATGGTGGCGTGGATGGTTTACTAAGCCAGTAAAGTATCCTCTTTCTTGGTTGCCATAATTTAGCAAGTGCTGGATTTATCCAGCGTGGTTGAGTTAACGGCACTCGTGGGGAGCATTTGTAAGAGTAAGGCATGTTTGTATTTCTTCCGCATAGAGGTGTGACTAGTACCAATAAGCCAGTTGCAAATATTCTGCTGAGCTCAGTGAATTGTTACAATTCAGGCAATATGCGAGTGCTGGGTGTTTTAGCTTGGCTGCGTTGACGGCGCCTGTACAATGCAATGACTGGTCATGGTATCGGCGTTGTTTTATGTGGCACAGAAATGTGTCTTGCACAAATAGGCCGGGTACAAACGTTCTGCTGAATTCAGTGAATAGTTGGCAGTAGACAAGCGCTGGAGTTGTCCCGCTTCGCTGAGCTGTTGGAGCCCTTGTACTTGTAATGACAGGTTTTGTCGTTTTGGTATCTTGAATCTCTTCGGCATGATAGTGTGCCTTGCACAAATAAGCCAGTTACAAACATTCACCCCGCGGGGCTAAGTGTGTGCGGCCCGAGGGTTTTCCTAGTGTGGTTCCACACGTTCGCTTTCGACGAATTTACATTAGGATTGTACTTGGGTTTGTTTTGTGGTTCCTGCATCGATCCAGTCCTCTTCCCACATGTATATTTTTAGAATTATCTTCATCATTCATACCGGGTCAGTCTATGCAGTACGCATCCAGGTCAACGGAGGTAATGGAGAATTTTGCGAACTTGTGGTGATTCCTTCAGTTTCCATTAGCTTTTGCTACTATGAAAGTTGATTATACCGCATTGGTGCTTGACTATCAGAGAGGCCTGTGGTCTTCATTGGTCACATGTCTGCAGTAAATTAGCTGAATATCCATGTATATCCACCGTGTCTTGCACTCTGTAGCTCTGTGTATGCGCAAAGATCTGTATATATTCTCACTGAGACATTAATAACATGATTGTTCGTTCTTGAAGGTTCAGCCTGAGAACAGTCAAGGTCATTATACCGTATGGTAGGACAGATCAGATTAGCTTTTGGCCTCATGAACTAAACAGAGTTGAATGTGGCGATGCTGTTAGTGTTTTTGCCTCCTTGTTACCGGACCCGTTCATAGGAGGTTATTCTCTCCCACTGGGAAGAATAAAATTCGAGTAGTGGTGCCTTGCTTTGTTTTGTCGTTGACAAGATTTCAACATATCCATCTCGTACACACGCCAACCAGCATGTTATGTATAGCCTGGTATGCACAGTGCAGGTCAGAGTATTATGGGGTTGCGAGGACTACCGTCAACTAGAGCTTCCTCGAGCGTATAGTGCTATCATATGTCTTCGTCTGGTACTACCCGTGAACTGTTTCAATATACACCATCGAGCGACGAGTCACCGTAGTCGTACATCGGCCTAACATTCACATGTAGGCCTACCTTGTCACAGGTAATGTTGTTGTGCTGCGGTTCCCATGTTACTCTCAGTACCTGATTGATACCTGGTTTAACCGCTAGGATATGTACACTAGGTACCCCTTCTATAGTCCCGATCAGGAGCAACGTCCGCTATCGGCATTTTGTAACGTTCCTAACATTTTAGGTTCATATAATAATGTCAGTTAGTGACTGTTGCCCGGTTACAACGCTTGTTTTTGTAAAACAGAATGGATGTTTTCAGTATCTTCTCATCCAGTTTATGGTCAATATTTTGCATATGTGATCTTTTTTCCTGGAAGTCGTTGTTAAGTCATTGTTAAAGGCATAATTATATACATGATTTCCCGGTGGTCTCGCATCCCGTATTGTTTATAAATCGTGGTAATGATTGTGATTGTCATTCTATGCGTCCATGTTCCCTTGTCATGTATGAGGACTGACGGTGCAGTGCTGATCGGGTGATATCTGGCTCTCCACAGTATCGGCACTGAATGGTTAACTCACAGGAAAGTTGATAAACCTCACTAGAAACTTCGGAAATGTACTGTTATTAGTTGGATAATTTCCAGTAGAACGATGCATTTTCAAGCTTGTTCGTTAACCTCTCAGTCTTGTGACTGTTTTGGTGTTACTTGTAAAACACGGGGTTCCCACAGAGTGATGTTATAATTCAAGGAAAATTGAGTTGTAAATCCACTTGGTAAACTCTGGGAGATTAGTTCGCGCTGCAGACGAGATGCCCCATGGCACCGAACAAGCGTGACGAGGAGCTTCATGGCACCGAACATGCGTGCAAGTGTTGACCTCGCACGCATGTCAGATTGAAGGACGGAGCATTCATTACCGTATCAATTAGTGCAGCACGGTAAACGACTGATGAAGATGGTTTTGTTTAATTTTTCACGAAGCCTAATTTCACAGGGTAAATTTGAGATGAGAGGGTCATCTAATTAAAGGCGTATGATTGCTGCTGTGGTATTGGTTACCTACGTATTATGGTAATCGCTGAGTTGTCATTGTTGCTAATGTTACGTAGCTAATGTACCAGCGCATTAAGAAATTGTCGTAGTGAGAAATTGGCCCCGTAATCGGCTAAAGTTGGGTTTAAGTTCATTAGAGTTGTAAATCCACTGGGCAAACTCTAGACATAAAGGTTGCATTTTATCTCACTGAGGCGAACAAACCAGTATTAGGCCTTTGTTATCACGTTAGGTAGTGGTTAGCTCAATTGGTAGAGCGTTCGCTTTCTACCCAGGAGGCCGTGGGT
Organism: Psolus chitonoides; assembly: GCA_027564615.1. NCBI lineage: Eukaryota > Metazoa > Echinodermata > Holothuroidea > Dendrochirotida > Psolidae > Psolus > Psolus chitonoides. The sequence continues at coordinate 5,090 of JAODUJ010065102.1, read as the reverse complement.
TCCATCCCCGGTCGGGTCATACCAAAGACTTTGAAAATGGTACCTGTTGCCTTCTCGCTTAGCGTTCAGCATAAGAGATTGGAGCAGGGAAATATGGGGACGGGCCGTGGGACTCGTGAGGATCCCACAGGTGAGGATAGATTTAAAGCGGCCCGTGATAGGCGAGGCCTGATGCAGCATGATATGGACTGTTGTCATGGCGGAGGCCAATGGCATCGAAGAAACAATGGAGTTGTAAATCCATTGGGTTATCTCTGGGAGGTTAGGTCTCACTGGAGACGAGATGCCTCATGGCACCGAACATGCAAAGTATTGACCTTGCATGCATATCAGATCGGAGGACCGTGTTCAGTCGTAACACTGTTAGTAGTGAAAGACTTAGTATAGATCAGGGGTTCTCAACTAGTTTATGATTATTGCCAAATTGAACAATATTGAATTTGTTTTAGCACTCATCTCAAATGAAATAAGACAGGCACAACAACTGCTTCACAGAGTTGAGGAGGCATCCGCAGAGGTTGGCCTACATCTCAATGCCAAAATGACAAAATTGATGAAGTTCAACCTGCTAAACACACAGAAAATCATAACTTGCGATGGGAATGAAGTTGATGAAGTAAATGACTTCAACTACTTGAGAAGTCATTTAGAGAGTTATACAAAAGACACACGAGTAAGAAAAGCTCAGGCATGGCCTGCTCTTGATAGAATGAAGTAGGTATGGAAATAAAAAATAACTAAAGGTCCATTCATCAACCTACCACTCTCGAATGTGGTCACGGAGTCCCCCAAGGTTCTGTTGTAGGGCCTATTGCCTTCATCTTGTTCAGTGTCGCCTTACAAGACATCATTGCCGCCCATACCATCCAGTGTGTTGTCTATGCTGACGATCCTCAGGACCGTGTAATTGGCTTGGATAGGATGAAGGCATGTATTGTTGATATTAGATCTTGGTGTCAATCGAATATGTTAGCGCTTAATGACAAGAAGACCGGGTTCATTTACTTCTCATCACATTTTAGTAGTGCTTCTTGGCAGCCTACCATTAAAGTCGGCAATTCGGTTATTGAGCCTTCAACTCAAGCTCGCAATTTGGGAATGATTATGGACTCCTCTTTGAGAATGACTAATCATGTGAACAACATTTGTAAAGCCGCTCTACATGCAATAAGAATGATAGGGAACATCAGACATTCCATGAGCCAGAGACCACTGACATGCTGGTTCATGCTTTCGTTACATATTGGTCGGATGCTCGTAATTCATTGTTGTTTGGCCTCCCCGGTAGTACAAGCTCGACTTGTTCTTCGTGTTCCACGTGTGCATACCACACCTGTGCTATATAAGCTACAATGGCTCCCAAGAAAGCACTTATAAGGCCATCAGTGGTATGGCTCTCAATTTCATTTCAGAACTTGTTCAGCTGTATGTGCCTCCCAGAGCTCTTAGGTCAGCAACTGAACGCCGACCTAATATAACGGCGCGCTCTTCAGTCGACTAAGTTCTATGGGGATCGTGCATTTGCCTTTGCTGCTCCTCAATTATGCCAATGGAATCGCTTTCCGGTCTCTGTTCGCTGGGCCCCGTCTGTGGCCACTTCCAAGTCACGTCTCAACAAATATAACTTCTCTCAACATTTTCTGCCTCATCAATTTTCACTGCTTTCTGGGTTTGTGTGTTTGTTGGGTTGTCCTTGTACATCTGTGCTGTTTTCTCGTTCTGTTTTTTCATTCTGGTCTGTAAAGCGCCTAGAGGCCTCAGTAGTAGGCGCTATAGCAAGTCCTCATTTTTATTATTATATTATTATTATTATCTACAATTCTCAAGTTTTGTTCCAGAGCGATCCGCATGTACCGTATTTTATTGCTTGGTTTATTCAACTGGGAAGTAATGTGTTTCTTAACGATCGAGGTCCCTCTACTATCGTACTTGAGAACAGAGTCAACAAAGAACCTTAAGAGGTGTCTGCCTGGGATCGAAGTATTAGTGGCCGTAACTTAGTAAGCGAGGATATCGAAGAAGTTGCAACCTAGCCTCTGTCCATTCCGGCTGTCGAAGATTCGTATCTCCTCCCACGTATGTATGTATGTATGTAATATATGATTTTATTTCAGCAGGAACGCAATGCGCAATAGGGAATAACTTATTACCGGTTGAGCCTGCGAATTAGGAAGACTCTAATGCCAGATTTGTTGTATTTCGAAAATTGGCGTAAGGTTTCCATTGTTTAAATGAGCAGAAATTTGGCCTCTAGACTTGTATATTTAATTTATATATTCAATACAAGTTCAAACTAGAGCAGGGTCCAGTGTCTAATGAAAAGGTGCCATGAGTCCAGGGTCGCGTGGGACCCTGGTGGAGTCTAGGGTCAAAGCACCGGTGGGGACCCAGGGCAAGCGCAGATTCAATGGAAATCGCGGTGAAGCAGGGCGCTCACTTGTGTAATAAATCTCCAATAATAAAATGTAATACATCTTCAACTAAGCTAACATTGCCAAGATCTCCAATAAAGTTCACACGGCTCTGGTTCACATAACAACAACCCCGCCTCCATGAGGAGCAAAAGACATGACTGCCTCTGCTTATTGTCCACAATAACTGATATGCCTCAAAGTGATCCAAACCACTTCTAATCTGGATAAATCCAGCCTATCAAAACAGCTTTTGAAACGATGAAACACTTGAATTCTATCATAGGCAAAAGTCTCAAGCAGCATTACCGCACGTGGATGGAAGGTTTTGAGTTTTTTTCGGATATGAACGACATATTCAACAGAAATGACACCACATAACAAAACAAAACGAACACGATTTGTTGGGGTTATGCTGTCCGATATTTGGGTAACGAACAGCCTCCTCTCCGGCACACATGACAACAGGATGACAAAATGATGGAACTGTACTGAGTGAAATATGTCAGGTTATATCACAGACATATATCCTCATTTTGAACGATGCATTCCGTGAATAAAAGACCACTTAGTCAGAGAGCAGAAGGGAAAACACCACTGCTCGAGAAGCGAGCGCCGAAAAGTTATTAATTAATTTCTGATATTTGGGTTATGAACAGCTCCTTCGGCACAAATGGCACTAGATGACATGGCAAAGCCCAACGGGCTGAACACTTAAGTGAAACATTTCTGGTTCAACAACGTCACATTCCAGGAAAGCACTCCCCTACAACCGCGCCTGACCTAAGGGGCAAAGCCCCCCGGAAGTTCCGGAGATTTCACGTTTTAGTATAACTTATTTTGAACATGAAAAACATGGACTTATTTTTAAAATGTTCGGAAGCACACATCACAGTAATAGCTTGGCATGAAGTAAAGAGAAACAAGCCATTTGAAACTAGAAGGAGGAGAAATAAGAAAATTAAAGAGAAACAGAAATCTAATTGTGGATTTTGTTTCTTCTTTATATGATAATTTATTTTATTTTTAACTTTTTATAAATACCGTAACAATACATATATACATATTGTGTACCTAAGTCTATGTGCTGCTTGGTGCTAGACGACGCGTGGAGTGATCGTGTATTTACTAATCAACAAATATGGCCACAGCAAAATAGTTATGCTCCTCAAGATTCCAATGTTTTTACTCGTTTTGCCTGAACATCGTCGATTTATAGTGCAATATTCTTGTCCTTTTGCAGTGCAATGATGGTTCAGTGTATTTATTGAAGGTTTTATGAATTATCTTAAAAGGAAAGTAAAGAATAATAGACGAAAACTGTGAGTAGTATATTGCTATTTCCGTGTACTAGTTTCGCGAACTACCGTATATGCTACATTAGTGTACGTACTATAGCAAGACTAAAACATCAGGCTTTGCAAAACAGTCATTATAATAACCAACGCCATGAACCTGCAATCTACAATAATGCAGGATACATCCATTCAAACCGAAGATATATTTGCTTGTTCAAAGAACTGTTCATTTCCACCAGCTGACAAATCTGATCCAATTACATGTGAGTTTTGTGGAGTAAAATATCATACTCAGTGCACTGGGTTAAAGAAAGCCCCAGCTAAGACTAAAGCTTGGATTTGTAATATCTGTAAACAATTACCTGGGACTCTGCAGGCAGCCACAGAACAATTGTTAAATGCCTTATCGAAAATAGAACGCCTCGAAAAAGAATTAACAGACCTTAAACTAACACAATCAAAGGAATCATATGTAAGTGTTGTAAATCGGCAAAATACAGCTGCCCCACCACAAACTGAAAGAAGGAACTTAATAATAGGAGATTCCATGATTAGGGATTTTGGAAATAACACCTTCAAAAATAGCCTTGTAAAGTGTATTCGTGGAGCAACCGTTAAAACAATCCAAGAAGTAATGAAAAACGAAATTAATCTCGATGACATAAAGGATGTAATCATACACGTTGGTACAAATGACGTTACCAATGGTACCGACACCACGGATATTTTAGAACAATTCGAGGATATTATTACCACCGTCCAATTGGCATCGTCCATACAAACAGAGGGCCCATGTATTACCATATCTGGACCCTGCCCTCGACGAGACACATTTTCAGCAGCTCTCGACCAACTCGACCATTCGCTTGGAGAACTGGCAAAGAAGTTGGATTGTCGTTACCTCGAAAATAGTTTGTCATTTAAGTATGCTGATGGTACCATCGATCACACCATGTATGCTGATAACATCCACCTGAACCATAAAGGCAGTAACCGTCTTGCTGGACGGATGACAGGTATTCCAGGGATAATACAGGATAATGATATCACACCATCGCAAAATACAACAACCCACCAATGGCGACAACACCCACACAGGAACAGTGAAAATCAATCCAACCATCGCCAACGTCATCATTCACAGCAACGTCATTATGAACGCCACCCACAGCACCATCAGTCTGCTAGACCCGTCTACCCCCAACGCCAGCATCAAGCACCTCCACATGACATTCGATCCCACCACCAGATGGAAAACCACCACCATGACAATCCTGCTGGTAGACGAGGATGCTACAACTGTGGTGAGCAAAACCACGTCGTCACAAATTGTCGCTACGATCGCCCGCTGACATGTAGAATATGTTCCCGACTAGGACAT